>JAMPIV010017240.1:0-168257 GCA_024509875.1 Oreohelix idahoensis | reverse complement strand
GAGGTCCGTGTGGGTTTTTTACACGCGAGAGATCAGGGGGGAATGGAATAAAAAAAATAATAAATAAACGGAGCGTTTTTTTACTTTGATGGCAAGGCGTTGATTGTGCTTGCCTCGTGATGGAATATGACCACCAACACACGAGCAGCCCCCTCAGTCAGTAGTGTTGTTGCGCTTTCTGGACTGGGATACTCTCCGGATTCATGTGTCACTACAGGGCTGCGTGCATGCTTGTAGTGTAGTTATTTTGATGCTTGGTCTGGGAGGGATTCAGGCTGCGCTAATGCTGACTCACCCGGTAACTTGCCGTGGGGCGCTTGGTGGTTGCTGAGGTAGCGCCTCTTACGGACAGCGGAACGGCGACTGGAACTTGGGGCTGCTTTTAAGCGGCGGGGAGTCTGAACGGGAATGGGCACTTCGTGGGACATTTAGGGACTGAGGTCGGGGGAGAATCGCGGGGGAGGACAGCGTAGGCGCGTGGGCCTGCACGCGGTGCTTTCCTCTTCTAATGACATGTGATAGTGAGTGCGTCACTTTAGGAATAATCCCTTCTAACTAATACAGACTATATAGCTTGGGTGATAGAAAATTGTTAGAACTAAACCGTAAAGTTATATTTGAAACAGATGATGATTAGTAACAGCATAGATAAAATATTTGTCCAATCGTGAGATAAAAAAGATGAAGCAACGCTGACCTAGATTTGAGCTTAACCCAAGCGGGCTTGCCCCGGCCAAAGTTAGTTGCAGACAAAAGGTCGAAAGTGTCAGACGAACTTTTTATGCTGCAGATTTTTGAGGATTTTTCAAATAAAACTAAATGAAGTTTTCGTTTAGTATGTTCCCAGTTCTAGTGTTTCATATGTGCATTATTTCTAACCAGGAGAACAGTAAGTAGAGTGCCTCAAATGTTATATTTGATTTGACATGCTAAGACAGGATGGCTTTTTGCAGATTGAAAAGCAAAGAAAATGGCAGTAGGTTTTTCCTGTAGACGAAAATTTAAAGAGTTGAACGGTCATGCAGAGGCATTTGAAACTTAGTTGGACATTAACCTATTTGATAAAATGAGAAACTAGATTGATTCATTGAAACTTGTGAGCATGCATTTATTCGCAAAATGGTCTTGTAAGGAAAGAAATTACTAGGAGTTGAATCAGAGTGGCTCATTTGAAGACAGAAGCCTCTGCTGTATTATTAAGAGAACAGAAATGCATTGATGGATACATGAAGCATGCATGCTATTACTCTATACGGTTACCTGTAAAAAGATACTGTAAATAAAAGTTTACGTTGATACCAAAGGCAGGTCGTATCTCATTTACTTTGCCACATATTAGTGAGAGGAAGAAAGGGAATGTTTTGCTGGTAAATAATATTAATGAACCAATACTGCTCTAACCAAATACACCGTAGAGGATCATCCCAGAACCTGGAAAATTCCTGTAAGACTGTAAGAGAGCAATTCCAAGCTCTAGCGGATAAGCTAGTTTAGAAATCTAACACTCTCTGTACAAACAGCAACCCCCAAGTCCCTCCCCCGGCCACAGACAGGCTCCAAAAAAGTGGATTGCCTCTTTCTAACTTGTGATATAAGTTTCCTTTGTGCATTGGCCTCTTTCAGGACATCCTCATTAATCTTGTTGGCTGTCCATGGTATTTTGAACATTCTTCTGTAAAACGAACGAACGAACGAACGAACTTTATTTTCGAAGGGTAAAGAATTGTACGCGCAGGCCCGTCTAACATTCTGCCCTTCCACTCTCATTAATCTTGCATACTATATCCTTTCATTCCCACATGATGCTTTAAGCATTAATTTAAAGGCATGCAACATTATAAAGGAGCCGCGGTAGCATAGTGGTTAGTGCACTGGCTTCCTAGCGCAGTGGTCTATGGTTCGATCCCCAGATGAGGCGGAAAAATTTTTAGGCCACAAACGGCTCCTGGGTCGACCCAGCCCCAAATGGGTACCAGAGCTACTCTGGGAAGGTTAAGGCGGCCGGCGTGATGCCGACCACATCACCCCTCGTGTGCCGACGGTCAAGATAATATGGGCCTAACACCATATTCCCAATATGCCTAAATGGGCGTGTAACGGGTTCCTTTACCTTTTATAACAGCATTCATTTACAGTATGCAATCATAATAAAAAAAATGAGTAGGGTTTTTTTTTTTTGAAACAACAAGCTCTTGGTAAGCATGTATTAACTCTAGAATTGACACAGTTATCCAAGTACTATCGTGTCATCTAACGAACGTCGATTGATGTAATGAATCATTCGCGGTTTCAACGTGAGACAGTGTGAACTTAGACATGAATGGCTTAATCTCTGAGACAAGCATATGACTACTAGCAGGATCAACCTGATAACTGTTTCCTCAATGTGTTTTCTAGTCAACTCTGGTTCCATTGGCACTTGGCTGGTACACAGTACTCTACACATAACTAATAAATAACCTTTCAGGATCGCATCTCTATTTAGATAATGTTATAAAGATCCCGCAGAGCTCTGTTTCGTTCAGCGCTCCCCTTTATATGAACATATCCTGAGCGTTAAGCGGGGTATTGCTTTACTGTACGTATTACTGTACTGTACTGTACCAAGCTTTTGAAACCACATCTCTGTAGCCTCTAGTGCCTTCCCCGCTTGTTTGCCAATTGTCCAAGACTCACTCCCATATGTCAGAATTGGTTCTATATAACACTGAAGAACCCTCTTTCTTACTTCCAATGACAATAAATTGTTGCATAAAATACTCTTCATTTTATAGAATGCTGAGGCCTACTTGGATTAGGTAAAAAAAAAAATCAAGTAAGGGAAAAAAAGGAAGACATTAAAACAAAAGAACAACTTAAGTTTTTTCTACTAACACTACTGACTTGCATTAGAGTTGATATCTTCTGTGGAAAAATGAGGAGCGGGAGATCAACCGCACAATAAAAGTAGGCTAATATGTTGGCTAAAATAAACAGATCCACAGAAAAAAATCCTTCTCTACTCAAAAGAGCATTGACAATTTGTATTAATAACTTGTATTATACTCGTATTTACAACTTACTGTTGACGGTAACGTAGCGTGAGCTGTAGATATAATATATATTATGTAGAGATTCTTTGAGATATGAAATGTAAAGTGTTCCTCCAGGGTAAAATGTTTGAGAAAGGCTGTGCTGATCATTACGCAGTTCAATATTCTGCATTATACAGTAAAGGGAAGTCGGCAAATTGGATCTGTAATTTCGGGAAGACGCACGTCTGTCCGGACAGTTATCAGGTTGATCCTGCTAGTAGTAATATGCCTGTCTCAGAGATTAAGCCATTCATGTCTAAGTTCACACTGTCTCACGTTGAAACCGCGAATGATTCATTACATCAGTCGACGTTCGTTAGATGACACGATAGTACTTGGATAACTATGTCAATTCTAGATTTAATACATGCTTACCAAGCTCCGACACTCGCGGAAATAGAGTTCAAAAGTGGACATAAGGGGTACTGTAACGGCTGCATCGTTCCTCTGATCTTACCAGCTGCATGGGCAACAGATTGACCTCTTTATTCAAGCGCCCAACATCGTGTCACCGAGACATCGTTCCAGGGGCACGCTCCTATTGTCAGAAATGACTGAAAAGGATAGATAGATACAAAGACATGTATTATAAGAGATACATAGACATGTATTATAAGATACATTTCTAAATTTATGTTTATTATTACCCTTAAACGTCTCGTTAAATACCGTATTATATACAGTTAATCAATCAATACCCTTTAGCTCCCCAAGGAGCATAGGCCTTCAACAAACACATGCCAAGTCTTCCTGTCACGTGCCATTGGCCCAAGTTCTTTCCGTGCTTTCCTCATCATTTTCACCTCTGTATCCAGTTCTCTTCTCCATGTGTTTTTTTGTCTACCTCTTCCTCTCTTTCCATGTGGATTCCAGACCGCCTTGTAATGCTACCAACAGGTTTCCTCAATGTGTCTTCTCCTCAACTCTGGTTCCATTGGCACTTGCCTGGTACACAGTACTCTACACATATCTAATAAATAACCTATCAGGATCGCATCTCCATTTAGATAATGTTATAAAGATCCCGTAGAGCGCTGTTTCGTTCAGCGCTTCCCTTTATATGAACATATTCTGAACGTTAAGCGGGATATTGCTTGACTGTATTCAGAGAACATGTGTTGGATCGCCTAGGAAACTTAACAGATTTTGACCTCTCGCGATCGCAGTATTTATAGTGTATTTGTGTAGGTATTCATGGCGTGTATGTACGTGTGAATGCATTAACCTTTATGTATGTGTGTAAGTAAATATGTGTACAAATATGTTATCTATAAATCTATAGAGCGTGCTATTGGCAAAGTGGTTAGAGCGCTGATCACTCGAGGCAAAGGTGCCGGGTTTTAATCACGGTACCGACACGATCCTGTTTACCCAGCTGTAAATGGGTACACCTGACTTTGAGTTAGAAATGCAGCGAGGAAGGGAACTAGTCACCCACCTCTCGTTGCTGGACCTAGTATGGTGAAGTCTGTAACACTTCTCTTCCCTACGGCAGTATCTGCTATGGGACTACCTTAACCTTTACGAATCAATAGCATTGTATGATGTGCATGTATATATATATATATATATATATATATATATATATATATATGTATTTGAATGTATGAGGACATGGTCACAGGAAATATTCAGCATTGTAACATACATTGCTTCAATGTACACTACTTATAGATAACAACTATTTATTGTCATATATTATATGTATCTAAACCCAATTGTAGCTGACCAGAAGTTGTACTATGAATATTTCTATACAGCTAAAATCTATAACCTGTTATTCTCTTTGGTCTGTGTGCATTGAATGCTTTGTTACGCTGTATTTTTCTTCAGTATAATGATCCAGCACCAGACTTGAGACACGATGGGTTCACTGCCAGGGTCATGGCTGTTGAGGTGGGTGCAAAAGGTCTCGTGACTGCCTAAGTGTATGTTCTACTAAAACTGTTGGGGTTGAGCGGACAGTCAAGAACAATGGCACTTGAGAGAATCAGCGAAACTGCGGAAAAGGCATCGTGCTGACTGTGGAACAAACGCAACGGGCTATGGAACTCGAGACAGTAATTTGTTTTCACCATAGGGGTTACTAGCCTCCAGCTGGCAGAAAATAGGAGTGAATTTGAAAGCTGCAACCACGGTGCAGAATGTTGGAGAGTAACAGAGAAGGAAATGTCGAAACTGTCCTCCTTCCACACAATCTGTCTAAGGAAAATTCTCCGAATCTTTTGGCCAAACACCATCAGCAACCAAGAACTACTTATTCGGAGCAACCAGGAGGACATGCACACCATCATAGCTGGCAGACGCTGGAGTTGGGTTGGCCACATCCTCAGAAGGGACCGTGATACCATCACAAGAACAGCTATGCTATGGACCCTCGAGGGAAAGCGAAAGAGAGGCCGACCAAAAACAACTTGGCGGAGAACGGTGGAAGCTGAAATGCAAAGAATTAACCACAGTTGGGGTACTGTACGAAAGATGGCCGCCGACCGAGCAAAGTGGAATCAATTTGTTGCTACCCTACAAGACACCACCAGGCGTGATGGCCGCTGACTGCTTTGACTTGTGGTGGTTATGGATCAAAGAAGAACCACGGTGGAGTAGGTTCAATTCTCTGAACTAGACAACAAGTGGCTGACTCTTAGGAGTTATGACCTAAGTGGGCCCGCCTTCCTTAGAGCGTAAAGGAAATTAAGGGACCGAAACACTTGATCGACGGCGGGACTACTTCTGATAATCACATTGCTCTGTATAGAGTTTCTAATCTTCTTTCTATATTAAATACTTTGAAAGAATTTTGACTTTATGCTGATTCGCATAATTTACGTTGTTCTTCATTTATTTATAAACATAAATTAAAAAGCAATGTAAATCAATCCATAACGTGTTTACCTAGACGTTTATGAAGAATCAAAAAGTATACCTCATTCTAAGACATTAGAAGCATTGTTTTTGTAAAATCACTGTTTGCGTACTTAACATTAGGTATATTCATTATTAAAAACATCGTCATTGTAAAAATCACCATTTTCATACATACTATTAATGAAGGATAACAGTAAGTGGTGCTGAATGTCTATATAACAGTACTTTGATGGTGGTGAAAATGGGGTCATGCACATTTGGCAGTAACTTCGTGAGTATTTAATGCTTTCTTTGCGTGGACACTACTTTAATAAGGCCAGCCATTGATATTTAATTAGCACAACCAGTTCTGAAATGAGATAAAAGAAAACTGACCAGCCAGTATCAAGGAGAGAAAAACACAACATTAAGAACAAGACTGTATTTGAAGAAATAATTTCAAAACAAGAATACAACAGACTAGAGGAAATTTTATTGCATCCTTGTTCTGGAATCCACATGGTAAGAGAGGTAGAAGAAGACCAAAGAACACATGGAGAAGAGAGCTGGAGCAGACATGAAGAGGATAAAAAGACATGGATATTTTTTTTTCTTCTTCGTTTGCCCTCAGACTTCTACCTTAATGACTCAAATAAATGCAGTTTTTTGTCCTGTACGGTATCCTGGTTACGTGCTCTTATTTAGCCTGTCTGTTATCTCTCCTTAACAAAATTTGAAACCAGGGAAGTAGTCTTACAAAGCTGTAAGTTATAAGCGAAATTTTCACCCACACATACATGTTGCTTTGTTAGAGAAAGCTCCAATCAGATGTAGTTTATCTTAGCATTTTCATGCCGAACCAACCACAGATAAGTGTCTGAGTGTGACGTGTAATGGAAAAAGAGTCAACAGTATAATCTGACAGCTTATTGCAACCTAATAGCTGCCCTCTGATTTGCTAGCTAAACATATATATATATATATATATATATATATATATATATATATATATATATATATATATATATATGTATATATTTATATATATATATATATACCTATATACCAACTGTCTATTTCTGCATCGTACCATTTTGTCCCGCCTTCTTTTCTTCTAACACGAGCTAGCGAAATGTTTACAAACGGCGTGACCTGTCAGTCATAACAGGGAAGCAAATCAGGCTGTGTTTACCTCGTTCTCTGACGCGAACCTCTGTCAATAATAATAGTTCTCAGACAGGCAAGCACGTGGGAGAGACAAAAAGACAGACCCTTTTCAAGTTTCGTACTCAGGGGAAGTTAGAAACCCATGGGCTCTTTGATCTTGAGAAGCGGGCACGTCTGCAAGGGAACCTGTTATAAACATAAATGTTATAATGTTGTTATTTGCAGTGTTATATTTTTGTCACCTTCCAACTGCGGTCTCTCCTTTTGAAGGGATCGCCACACACCTTGATTTTAATAATTATTCGAGTTACTCTTTTTATCAAACCTGTTTTGTGGTCCTTGAAATTTGTGTGAGTAATTAGGATTGTATGGTGTTGCTGAAGCAACTGGCATACTTTCCTTAACCTTAGCGTTGCTAATAGTTACGTCCGGATGGGCAGTGACGTATTGGGTACAATATTGTTCCATTTCTTTTAGTGTCTTGGGTTTACGCTCATGTAGGAATTCAAGGAATGGTTTATTTACACTTGACATAATCTTGTCTCTGAGCAACAAGTCCATAAGGGCTTCATATGTTTTTTCTGTTTTGGACAGCTCAATCCAACGATTAAATGTAAGACGTGTCCTTGCAATGAATTCTGAGAATTCTACCCCTGTTTCGGGTACCATTCCCTTAAATAAAAGACGGTAACCTTCCTCTGTCAATTGATATTTTTTTAATAAGGCTGCTCTGATAACATCATAATTATCCTGGTCAGCCTCTTCTACCAAGCTTAAAATAGTCAGAGTGTCCCCTTTCAGTATCTCTGATAACTGATTAGCATATTGTGATCTATCCACATTATGATTTCGACAAGAACGTTCAAACCTATCTAGCCAAACTGTTATATCGTCACTGGATGGATTAAATGCTGGTAGCTTAATCTTGTAAATAAAAGGTTTACCACTACCACCAGATGACTGATTAACATTACCCATGTTTGTCAATTTCAATTTTTCTAACTCAAATGCTAATAGTTTTTCCTCATGTTCCCTTTTTGCCTTTCTTTCCTCGGCTTCAGCTTCTCTTTGTAATCTTTTTTCTTGAGCCTCAGCTTCTAATCTTTTATTTTCAGCCTCAAGTCTTTTTTCTTCAGCTTCTCTATCTAATCTTTTTTCTTCAGCCTGAAGTTTTCTTTCCTCCACTTGAAGTTTTCTTTCCTCTGCTTGAATTTGCATCCTTAAATTCTCTTCATCTATTTTCTTTTGTTTAGCTTCTGCTTTCAATTTATTTTCCTCTTTTTGTTTCTTTTCTTCTGACTTCAATGCTATGGCCCATTGAGCAGACGAGTATTCTTCCAATTCTTTACCAGACTTGCCTAGGGATTTCCCTATCTCAATAAAGTAATCTAAAGTCGACATAATGTTTAACAATATGTGACTAGTTACCTGAAAAAGTCAATGAAATTTATTCCACCGTAAATGAGAGCAAGTTTTAATAAACTTGAATAATCAGCTCCCTTTATCCCAATCTCTGTGGGAGACAAGCCTTTAATAAGGTCTTGTATACTCACTTTTCGCAGATGATTTAGCATTCTTAAGTTCAACACCCAGACAATCCCAAGAAGCAGTAAATAATTTGTGTCATCTCTCGGTTAAAATAGGTCTCCAAATAAATGCCTCTAAAACTAAAGCTATGAACTTTTCTAACGAGACCTTTGATATCATCTTGAACGGGGAAAAACTACAGAAAGTTGAAAGTTTCAATTATTTAGGCAGTAAAATGACTCAGGATGGTGACACAACAAGAGAAATCCATACTAGAATTGCTTTGGCAGCTAGCGCCTTCAATAGATTATCTAACATTTGGAAGTTACGATCATTGAATATACATACCAAGCTTCGTCTGTTTAATTTAAATGTTATCTCAGTGTTAACATACGGTTGTGAGAGTTGGAAAATAACAAAATCATTGGAGAAAAAGCTGAATACATTCGAGAACAAATGTCTTAGAAAACTCATGAACATCAGTTGGAAAGAATTCAAGACTAATCGACAAATAAGAGAAGACTCTAGGCAGAAATATGTCTCCGACTATATAAGGAAAAGACGATGGTCATATATCGGTCATGTCCTACGAATGCAAAACAACAGAATACCACTACAGGCGCTCACTTGGGTTCCTGAGGGTAAGAGGAAAAAAAGGAAGACCAAAAGAAACACTCAGAAGAACAATAATAAGAGAAGGAAGAACGTTGGGCCTAAATAATGTGCAAGAGCGAAGAGGAGTGGCGTCACAACGAACAACCTGGAGAGCACTGGATTCTGCCTTATGCGCCGTGTTTGGTGCTTAATGAATTTATTATTATTATTATTATACTCACTTGTATAATAATAATAATAATAGTAATAAACTACAAGTTTATTCTATACTACAAGTGTACTACACAGCTAGTAGTGTATGATCAAATATACCTTATCTAGCGTATGTCAACCAACAACAGAAACATCGGACAATTAAAAAACAACATAGAAACATTTGCAGAAATCAAATAAGTTAAATAGGAAAACTGAAGAAAATAATCACAGAACCTGTGATGACAACCGCGAGGAAATAAACAACACAAATGACTTCACAGTGTATAAATATAAAGTTGTATACAAATAAAAGACAGGAAAGATGAGACCTACAAATACAAACAAATCAAAACAAAACTAAAGAACAGAAAAAATATTACAAAAAAAAAAAACGAAGAAAAACAACACGTCGTCACAGCTAACAAAAATAGCAACAAATTGTTGCTAGCAAATTTTCAATTAAGAAAATTCGCGCCTATAGAACACTAATATAAGCCCTCTATTACGTGGGAAATCTTATTGAAATCTTTAGGAACGACTTTGGCAGTATTTATGCTCGCATGTGAAGGGTCGATTACAGAAGTTTATCCTGTAATATAAAAGTACAATATAACAGGTACCTCCTTTCATATGGATTGTCAATTAGATCGTTAGACTGTGTACCCATACATCTACAGAGGGAGTTCAAGTTCACATGTACGGTTATTTGACACGGGTGCCTTAAGTACACGATTTGGCAGTTTCCCAGTTCAAATTTTCCAGTGTGGTGTACGAGCACACACCATTCTGTGTCGACTAGCTAAAGTGAGAGGTGTCAAGCTCCAGTGACGTTCTGCGGGGTATTGTTTTCATCATCGGATTGTTGGATACGTATCGTTTTGTCGGGCAGAAGGGACGAGATTGTTGTCAGTTATCAAGATAAGTGGTTTTATTGTGAAAACGGTACCGCTTTATGTCTGTCAAAAAGCCTTCCGATATTATGCATTATTTGTCCTATTAAGTATTTTATGTTGAACATTTTATGTTTCATGTAGACTTATGAAGGTGACATCCCAGTTTACCCAGGGCTTCATAAGTGTTCTGTAGGAGTTAGTTTAATTCATTTAAGCGATTATTCCGGTCCAAGGATACAAACCTTGCCGTAGGCTAGGTCGCTAGTTGTCTCTTGGGACAAGTAGGTGTTTAGATGTGATGTAACGTTTTATTGTTGTTATTGTTGTATATTTTTTCTTTGTTCCTTAGTTTTTGATTAAGTTGTTTGTGTGTGTCTTTCTCTCTTCCCTAACTTTCATTTTTTATACATATTTTGTTTATATACTGTGTTGTTTGTTGTCTTGTAAATATTCGCAGCTATAATTACGTGCTATGTAACATTATTTGCTTTAGTTCCGCTGTATTGTTCAGTTGACTTCTGCGAACGTTTTCATTTGTCCTCTGGTATCTTGTCTTAGTAATTGTTGTTCCTATTGTCTATATGTTGAGTTAATTCTTTATGATTTATTATATGATTTAATGCATTAGTGTTTAATGGCTATGTGACATGATATTGACATACCTCATATTCAGATAAATTTATCCCTCATATTGATGTGAATTGATAAAAGTTCTATAAACATGAACTGATGATACACAGTGCTTAACTTTTAATTTTAATTACCTGAGAGGATAATTGGCTTTCGAGCTGCAAGGTAATTGTCCAAACGTCAAGGGGACATAAACTTATGATAATTATAAGTGGTTCATACATATAGTGAACTGAGTAAATAAGTCACTATCGATTTTGATTCTGATTCTGATTGTGATGTAGATCCTGAGTATATGAGACCTATATTGCAACATATAAGTGCAATAGGTAGACGTTATGAGATATTGCAAGGTCCACAACTGGAACATTTTGTGGTGAACAGTTTTTTGTTTGATGTGTCAAAGTCCCTAAAGTATTTTGCAGAAGATAATTTTCATTACGTTCCTCACTTAAAGATGGCTAAGAACGTGGCAGATTTGCTGTATTACCTTCGTGGGCTTTTATATAGGTATACTAAGGTTAAACACGATAATGTGTTGGAGAGTATGCAGAATATAATTCGCAACGTCGTGCCCGATGATAGGAAAAAGGAATTAGAAGAGGAGGAGCAAATGACAGTTAATAAGCAGATTGCACTACATAAAAGGGAAAATTTCTTAGAAAGTGTTGCTAAAGAAAGCGAAGTACAAGAGATGGTGTCTAGACTTAAAAGTGACTTACATAAATCAAACTTAGAACTTTCTAGTGCACAAACTGCATTGAATTTTGCTTTAAGCAAGATTAGGAGGTTAGAAACTCAGATGAAAGATAAGCAGGTTGAGGTGGAAAAGCTTATGCAGGAGATCCAACAAGATAAAGAAAAGCGTGAGAAATTAAAAGCTCAAGTCAAGAAATGTGAAAACGTATGAAAGGAAACACGTACTGATTTATTGGGTGACAATACGATCTTCGGTCGTCGACTTAGAGAAAAGTATTTGGCATCTCCCAAGAAGGTTAATGAGATTCGGAATAGCCAGAATAGTAAGACCGAGGCGCTTCATATGGAGTTAACACAGTTAACAGCAAATAGGGAAAAGGGTAGTGGCTACCCAACAGCTTCCTCTGCTCTACATTCTTTGATCAACGGGTTCAAACGCCTGTTGGCTATTGCTGTTGAAACGGACTACACATTCAAGGAAGCAGAAAGGACCAAGGAGTTCTTAAAGGACCCATTAAAGTTTGCTGCTGTTGCCGATACAGTTGCACCAGCTTCAGCAGCCAATGAAGCACAAAAAGAAGAGAAGAAGAGATTGGAAGAATGATAGTGCGTTTCTTCTGAGTTTCCATAGATGGTTTTCTATCGTGCTGATAATAAAACGCGAATCCACACAACTGTCAAATAAGTTCAACACACAACGATGTAAACTTCAGGCATGTTAATCAAAGCCTGCCGTGAAGTGAAGTAAACTGTGAAGGCTGGTAGAACAGTTAACATGGTTTATTGACGACATAAGTTCAACGCTACGATACACTGTTCTTGACTAGGACAATCACATAAAATGCATGACAAGAATACTCTGGTGAATGATGATGGTTTGGTACTGTGGTGGGATCCTTTCAAACATGTTCCTTACATTCAATTAATACGAATCCAGTAATGTTCAAGCTAGATAAAATGTCCGTTGACCTTGCTTGAGGTCATCCAACTAAGCATGTACTCCCATACCACGAACTCCCGCATTCGTCCAATAAGAGACTGTTTCTATCCAAGACATAGTTCCATATAACGTATACTCAATATATATTCACTGGTACATATATGAAGAGGTATCTGAGTTAGTATCTTTAGGTTTTAACTAACCTCTCAAAAATCATGCCACGACTTTGGCATTACAATAAAGGCGTTTACACATATGAATACTGCAATCAAATTAACTTCTTTCCGTCGTAGGAATCCTCCTTCTACGATCGATCTCAGAGGCTATCAACTCCGTAGGTCCATTCTAGGGATAACATAACTAGATGGATCCCCGCTAGACTGATACAAGGAGCAGCCTTAAACTACACGTTTCACTCACTAATCATGCAAATATGAGGGGCGACAACTTACATAATACTTTCCATATTGGCTTCGACCTGAAGACCAATATCGCAATAAGGATGGCTTCCACCATACTTGCCACAACACAAGAAAAATCCCACGGACATCACAATGGTCCGTACTGCCCCATACAAAACATGACGTCATCAATCCCCAAACTAGGTTACCCGTGCGTCCAAAACCACTCACACTGCATTGTGCACGTCAGTGCGTGAATCAATCGAACGCACAAATAATATAACTATATTGAGACTGGTGCGTACATTTGGCAGGACCGAAGACTACCCCCTTAGGTAATAAATGTACGTAACAGCTCCCTTATTACCTCCCCTTAAAAAAAATTAATTCTATTAATTTTTTTGAACTTAGTACCCGAGAGAGGTGAGTCAAAACTACAACAAGATTTATGAAATGCATAAAGTTATATCATATTAAGAAAAGAAAATTAAACGAAATCAATATAACTAAATGATAGTATGCATTAAAGCACACATCCACCATCGACCTACTTTGGAACGATGTGGTAATATTCGAAGTAAAAGAAGTTGACAATGAAAATGAAAAAAACCATAAAAAAAAGATGATAATAAAATTCAACTAAGTTTTCTAAAAAAAATTTGAAACATATGATTTCAAAATGAAAATGAACAGCAACACTGATGATAATCAATGACAAGAGAATCAATAAAACAGAAAAATTGAAAATACAATGTGCAAAAATGAAGCAATGCAAAATTAAACACTTTAAGAATCAACACACTTAATGTTTTCTAACACTAGTACGGTTGACTAGTGATCTAACAGTGACATATCATAACTAAGACCCGTGAATGCAGGTATTACGTGACAACTAAGAAAGTTAGTATATGTGTTATCCATAATTAATTAAATAGATTAAATTGAATTATAGTAATTTATATATATCTTAATTACTAACAAATAACCAGTTACCAATATATTCTAAGTAATTCCACTATCACTCATTGTCAATGTTCAGTTACAACTAGTTAGTAATCGACGAGACGATGTTCTCAATGTTCCATACACGATAAAATATATTCTCGAACACGATATGTAGTGTAATATGTTCCATAGGAATAACAAATGTATATTTGTCGCTTTTAACAATGTTTACATACTAATAAAAAGTTACTGTAGTACCAATGTTGCCGTACTAATAAAATGTTAATCTAATACCACTGTTCCCGTTCTAATAAAACGTTACTACACAAGAAGTAATGTTATAATCCATAAGTAAGTATATCCTGAAAGATATATTTATACGAATACTTCAGTTATATGATCAGTCTTTATAGATGTATAATCAATGAAAATGTACACAGTTATTCATGTTATCGGTGAGGATGTTTCAACATCTGGAAGTGGTTTAGTTTCGACAAGTTCGCTTTGGCATCTCGACAAACAGTCTGCGAACACATTCTTCACTCCAGGAATAGCTCGTATTTCAAAATTGAATGGTTGAAGCGCTATAGCGTAACGCGCTGACTTCGATGATTTTACGTTCTTCGAATTCAGTGCGGTAAGAGCTTTTTGATCAGATTCCACCACAAAGTGTGAGCCAAGGAGGTAACGTTCCAGTTTTGTGATTGCCCACACCAATGCCAGGAGCTCTTTATCTAGAACGGAGTATTTGAGTTCGCTCTCCGTAAGTTTTCTGGACACGTACATCACCGGAAATAAGGTGCCGTTATATTCCTGCATCAAAACTGCAGCAATAGCGTAAGAAGATGCATCACTGAGAAGAATGAAAGTGCGATTTTTGTTAGGCAACCTCAAAAAAGGTTCTTTTGAAAAAAATCGTTTTATATAGTCTAACGCCGTTTGGTGATCCTGCGACCACTTTATTACATTAGATGTGCCTTTTTTCAGTAGAGACGAAAAAGGTGCAGTTATAGTAGACAAATGAGGGATGAATTTTGAATAGAACTGTATTAGTCCTAAAATAGACCTAACTTGTTTTTTTTTGTCTTAGGTGCTGAGATGTTTAAAATTTTAGAGACGTTACTGTCTTCCGTATACATGAAACCATGACCTATGCGGTGACCCAGAAATGAGATGTCATGAAAACCGACAAAAGCCTTTGAAGGTTTTGCTGTTAAGTTATAATCCCGTAAGGTAGAAAGTAAAGCTTTTAATCCATGAATATGTTCATCCCAAGAGTCACTGAAAAGACAGATGTCATCTATATAAGTAATGACATCGGGACGATGAGACAATATGCGGCGCATCATGCGTACAAAGGTAGCTGGCGCATTCATTAATCCGAATGGCATAAAATTCCATTGAAAAAGACCCCGTGGCGTCGAGAAAGCGGTGAATGGCTTTGCTTTAGGAGTTAGTGGCACTTGCCAATAGCCCTTTGAAAGGTCAAATTTCGAAAAGAATGTGGCATGAGATAATTTCTCCAATAAGTCGTCTAAAAGAGGTAATGGTTCCGCATCGAATTTTGTAACTTTGTTCAATTTCCTGTAATTTACGCAAAGACGTATATTATTGTCCTTCTTCCTAATGATTACCATAGAAGAAGAATATGGTGATGAAGATGGTTCAATTATATTTAATTGAAGCATCTCATCCAATTCCTTATCAACCTTATCACGAAAGTGTAAAGGGATAGGATATGGGCGAACTCGAATAGGCGTATCGTCAGTCAGAATAATGTCATGTTGGATGACTGACGTATGACCTGGGATGTCAGTGAGGACATCCTCATACGAGTGTAGAATATTAGAGACTTGCTGACGTTGATCAGCCGAAAGAGTAGATGAGATTGTAACATCATTCCATTTCTCAGTGGAATGGAGTGGTACAACTGGTATTGGTAGTTGTACATCATCGAAAGAAGATTCTTCTTCTTGGATGACTGACAAACTAGAATAGTGTTGAATAGGAGGTATAGGATCGTCAGTTGCATGGAACACTGACTGTAGATAATCAGGACGTGAGTAATACTCCTTCAACATGTTAATGTGGAAGGTTTTATGTTTACCATTAACATCAACGATGTAGTCGACATCGGATATTCTTGAGATGATCCTGAAAGGACCTCTCCAGGTAATTAAAAGACGATTGTTATGCGCAGGTAGTAAGACAAAAGCTTCATCACCAGGTATAAGCTGGCGAAGACGTCTATACTTGTTTGCAAATAGACGAGCTTTTTCTTTGGCTTGTTCAGATGATGCAGTAGCTAGTCTACAAGCATCTATGATTCTCTTTCTCAGAGAGATCACATACTCATAAGAGGATTGAGTTTCCTCTTCAATATTCTCGTCAACCAATAAGTCGTGGATTAACGACATAGGACCGCGTGGTTGCATGCCAAAAACAAGCTGGAATGGAGAAAACCCCGTGGCTTGATTTTGTACTTCGCGATACGCAAACAGAGCCGCGGGTATGACCCGATCCCAGTCTTGGGGATGGTCTTGGGTCATCTTACCCAACAACTGCTTGAGTGTCCTATTGAGACGCTCAATTAACCCATTTGACATCGGATGATAAATAGAACTAAGAGATCTGTCTATACCTAATGTTTTCATAACTTGAGACATGGATTCAGAAATGAACTGAACCCCATGATCCGACAAGATTTTCCGTGAAAAACCAATGCGTGAGAAGATTAACATCAATGCCTCTGCTACACTGGCAGATGAAGTGTTCTTGAGAGGGATGGCCTCAGGCCAACGAGTGCACATATCAATGCACGTAAGAATATGCGTATGCCCTCTAGCAGATGGAAGCATCGGACCAATAATGTCTATAGCCATTTTATCAAATGGTCTAATCGGGATGTCCGCAGCTTGAATAGGAGCCGCATGAAATGGACCCCGTACCTTAACTTCCTGACATATCAAACAAGACCGACAGTAGAGAGTGATGTCCCTATGGACGCCTGGCCAGTAGAATGCCGAAAGCACTCTGGATTTGGTACGCGAAAAACCCATATGGCCCGCACATTGCGAGTCATGCGCATGTAGTAATATACGAGATCTCATAGAGGATGGGACTAAGATCTGATAACGTAAGGATGAATCCTTTTCCCGTATTACTCTAACCAAAATCCCATTTTTAAGTATAAAGTCATGTTTAGATTTTGCAAGTTTGTTGCTGGTATTCTTTTTGTTCACATAATGAAATTTTTTTTTTAATGAATCATCATTCTTTTGCAATGTTGCAAACAACTCCCGTGAAATAGGAGCATCATCATCACAAGTAGTATGAACTGTAGGTTCAATAGGTGTATCATGCGACATATTAGTAGCTTGCGCTCTAGTCACTACTGCATTTGCAGTTTGAATATGTCGCTCTTCCCATTCAGCAATTTGCTGTGGTGTACACTCTTTTATACCATGTATGCGACCAAGTATAACATCACAAATTGGGTTAGGAAGAAGACAAGCCTGGATCTGTCCTGAAAAAAATGGTGTATGAAGTTTTATAATGGCTGTGGGAAATGTTTCAATGGTGCCACCGAAAGTCACACATTTGACAACCCTGCCCGTGGCACAACGTGGGTTGATCAGCGAAGTCCGGACGCCCACAGTGCTACAACCTGAGTCAAATAGGATAGAGCATGAAATGTTATTGACAAATCCATTGTTAAACGTAAGAGAGCCCTGTCCCTGGTGTACTGACGCAGCAGTGGCCGTACAGACTGCAGGTAGACTAGGCAAGGTATGTCCGCAACGCAGCGTCGTGATCGCCTTAGGCTGGAAAAGAGTCGAGCATTCTGGACAGTCTTTCACCTGCGTACAATCAAGAGAACAAGACATAGCATTGTGAGTTTCAGCTACCCTACCCTGTTCAATGTTAGTCTGTGTATCACTTAAAGCGACATTAGAATGTCTACGTGTATTACTCGACGATCTATCTCGTCGGCGCGATCGATTTTGATTATTGTCATTAAAATTGCCACAATTGTAGTTTCTGCATGAGTTAAAATTTGGATGAGTCCGATAATTTGTAGAATGATCGTTATGATGTTGGTTAAATGGTTTATTTCCAAAAAATTGTCTGTTTTGTGAACCCTGAGATTTTGATCTCCAGTTTTGTTTATTATAATGTCCTTGATTATTTTTAAAATTATTGTTACCAAAATCTCGCGATCTGTGAGCTTGGTTCCAAGAAACATTAAATGGAGCGGATTGTTGAAATTGCTTCCCCTCGTAAAAGTTATCATTGTTAAAATTGTAATTATTTCCCTTATTGACATACCTGTCAGTACTAAAGGAACGATTGCGTGAAAAATTGTTTTGTTGTGCTGCAAAAGCAACAGGCAATTCATTCTTAATCTGTGCATTACTCAGATCCATGGTTGGGTGAGCAGTGCAAAAATTTTTTGCATGTTCTTCTAAGTCTTTCATTGATAAAGGTTTCCGTTCGTGTAAAAATGCGAGAAATGTAGGATTTACAGACGATAGTACCTTATCGCGCATCAGTAAATCGAAGAGACCTTCATACGACTTTTCAATTTTGGATAATTCGATCCATCTTTCGAGGGTGAGTCGTATTTGTGACAGAAAATCACTGAAATTTCTGCTTGATTGCGGTAGCAATGTACGAAATCTTAATCGGTATTCATCTTCTGACATTTGAAATTTCTTCAGAAGTGCGGCTCTAAGAGCATTATAGTCATTTTTCTCACCAATGCTGGTGGTATGATAAACTGCTAAAGCATCCCCAGTAAGTAACCTGGATAAATATGTGCAATACAGTGTTTTATCCACGTTATAAGACACACAAGTGGCCTCAAACCTATCTAGGAAGAATATCACGTCATAAGACGGGGGATTAAATGTTGGTAATTTAAGGTGAATTTCCTTAAAATGGTCATGTCTGGATGAAGTTTGGTTTTCAAAAGTTCTCTGAGAATTAGCTTCCTGAGTTAACCTAAGTCTCTCATATTCTGACTCTGCTAATTTCAGTTCATGCTGTCGTTTTCTATCATTCTCTTCCATCTCAAGCTGAAGTCGTAATGTATTTTGTTCAGCTATTAATCTTCTTTCTTCCATTTCCTTTTGTTTATTTTGCATTTCCTTTTGTTTAACTTCCATTTCAATTTTAAGTAGTCTTTCTTTTTCTGCCGCATCTCTTTTAAATTTCTCTTCAGCCTCCCTTTGCTTCTGTTCTGCCTCTCGCTGAAATCGTTTCTCTTCTAATTCAGCGGCTAGTCTCATTTTTTTCTCATTCTCCTCAGACTCAGATTTCAAATTTTCCAAACGTAACTTTTCAGCATCCAATCTTTGAGATTCCAACCTTTGAGATTCTTTATATTCTGTCATAGCAAATGATCTAATCTCTTCCGGAGGTATATTAAGAGTCTTAGCTTGCTTAATAAAATAGTCTAAGGTAGACATTATTCAATATTATTATGTAATAATAATACTTAAAAGTGTTACTACAACTAGTGGTCTTCGTTCCTGTCCTAGAACGGTAAAATGAAGTTATATAATAGGCAATAATAGTAATAATTAATAATGTAATTTTTAACATGTGATGGTGTGAAAGCAATAGCGTGACAGACAATAGCACAATACTGACACGACACGATAATCAAGACAAATGACTACAGTCGTAGAAATCAAATAAAATAAAAATGTGGACCTAAAATAGAATGTCGTAAAAAATTACGATGACATCTACGATCCAATAATGCACAAGACAATTGACAACACAGTGTAAAAACATATGCTTTGTAAAAAACTGAATGATAGTCAGGTTAGACGGACAATAATCACATACAAAATACATCATGAAACTAAGGTACAAGTAAAAATAGCTACGAAAACAACAATTAAACGTGACGAAACAGCTAAACAACTACTATTATAAGGAACAATTAGCGATCGGAACTTCGGCAAGGTTTCTAGCCTTGTACCGGAGTTATCGCTCAATTGAAACTTACAAAATGAGCCCTACAGAACGTCTGACGAAGAGCCCGAATTGGCTTCGAGATGGATCTCGTTCGTCAGATCAACCTCTCTACCTCCCACGAAGAATACAACACATATAACATGTAACATGAAAAATATAAATGTGGACATAACTACATGAGGCACAGCTAAACGTAATAAAGTGTACAACGAAAACACGTTATACTCATCTCGCGTGCAGGTAAAAAATCAATGTGCCTCGTCTCCGTGGATGTACGCTTGAGACAACGAAATACTCTGTTTCGAAAACTTGAGTTCTGCCAGATGAGGACTAACAGCTGAGGTCCCACGTAGTCATACACTGATGTAGAACTTGAGATTGAGGTTCAATGTACCTTGACCTTGAGGTAGCCGTTATGAATAATATGAGTTGTTAGAGAATCCACGTACTTTCAACTAGTGTGGAACTTGTGAGGTAATTCCCGTTTTGAATCTTGAGCAATTCAAGCCACACTGGCCGCCATTTACTGATAGTGCGTTTCTTCTGAGTTTCCATAGATGGTTTTCTATCGTGCTGATAATAAAACGCGAATCCACACAACTGTCAAATAAGTTCAACACACAACGATGTAAACTTCAGGCATGTTAATCAAAGCCTGCCGTGAAGTGAAGTAAACTGTGAAGGCTGGTAGAACAGTTAACATGGTTTATTGACGACATAAGTTCAACGCTACGATACACTGTTCTTAACTAGGACAATCACATAAAATGCATGACAAGAATACTCTGGTGAATGATGATGGTTTGGTACTGTGGTGGGATCCTTTCAAACATGTTCCTTACATTCAATTAATACGAATCCAGTAATGTTCAAGCTAGATAAAATGTCCGTTGACCTTGCTTGAGGTCATCCAACTAAGCATGTACTCCCATACCACGAACTCCCGCATTCGTCCAATAAGAGACTGTTTCTATCCAAGACATAGTTCCATATAACGTATACTCAATATATATTCACTGGTACATATATGAAGAGGTATCTGAGTTAGTATCTTTAGGTTTTAACTAACCTCTCAAAAATCATGCCACGACTTTGGCATTACAATAAAGGCGTTTACACATATGAATACTGCAATCAAATTAACTTCTTTCCGTCGTAGGAATCCTCCTTCTACGATCGATCTCAGAGGCTATCAACTCCGTAGGTCCATTCTAGGGATAACATAACAAGATGGATCCCCGCTAGACTGATACAAGGAGCAGCCTTAAACTACACGTTTCACTCACTAATCATACAAATATGAGGGGCGACAACTTACATAATACTTTCCATATTGGCTTCGACCTGAAGACCAATATCGCAATAAGGATGGCTTCCACCATACTTGCCACAACACAAGAAAAATCCCACGGACATCACAATGGTCCGTACTGCCCCATACAAAACATGACGTCATCAATCCCCAAACTAGGTTACCCGTGCGTCCAAAACCACTCACACTGCATTGTGCACGTCAGTGCGTGAATCAATCGAACGCACAAATAATATAACTATATTGAGACTGGTGCGTACATTTGGCAGGACCGAAGACTACCCCCTTAGGTAATAAATGTACGTAACAAAGAATTAACAATGGAGAAAGATAAATTAGCTAAAACTGAGAAATTACTAGCGAAGGAAAGCTGTAAAGATTTGGCATATGACAGCTTGGATAACAAACAAAGTGAACAGATTTCACTTAGGGATGTTGAGATCAGTGAATTGAGAAAAAGGGTGGATGGTTTAGTTGATGTTATTTTAGGTTACAAAACCCTGTCTTCGGTCAATGTTGACAACATAAGACATAAAATTGATTATCAACAAGTCAATAAGACAAAAAGACAGCAGTATACAGTTGATGACAGTACTAAGGTCAACCAGGGTGGACATAAATCCCTGCGTGGAAAATACAACTTTCCACGTAACGCTAGTGATGCTGCTAATATTACTCTTTCTTGGAGTCAAGCTAACAAGGATAACCCTATTACAAAAGTCAGTACTTTACATCACGAAAAAAGTTTGTATAAAACCAACAGTGTATCTACTTTTGGAAATTTTGACAAATTGGTAATAGGAGACAAAGCTATTGATACTTGTTTCAAAAGAGAAACCTATTATGTTGATAACCGTAAGGATTCTATTGTCCCTATTGCTAATCAAGGTGTTAAGCTTATTGCCACAGAAAAGAATAGAAACAATTTTAACAGGAGAGATAATTCAGATTTTAAACGTTACAAAGGGAGTTTAACTAATTGTAATTCTTCTTCTACAAGAAATCAGAGACAAGCTAACAGATATTTTTATCAAAAGAGAGATGATAAGCATAACAACATTGGTCCCAAACAAAGGGTGAATGATAATCAAAATTACGCTAACTGTGATTCAAAGCAGAATAGTACTTTCAATAGAGCAAATAATAATGCTCCCAATTATAATAATAGATCGAATGCTAATTTTTCCCAACAAAAGCCTAAGTTTATTAATAATAAAGGTAATAATAAGGGTAATAGTCTTTCTGATACTACTACTTGATCTCGCTGCATGGGGTGTAAAACTTTATTTCAGCTTACAGCGACAACGCCCTTGGCTTGCTGTCAGCTTCTCCCCGAGCATTCTGTGTTGGTTACTAGCAAGGAAGGAAGGTTTATTGATAGCCATGAAGGGGCCGGAGATTCTCACAACCACGGGTGATGGTAAATGTATAAGTAACTTTCCGTGTTGCCTCGTTATAACTTACCGTTCATTAAAATATAATTTTTTATTTGTATTTTTCTCACAGCGTCGGCTTTGGAATAAAAGTCAGAGCTCATGTGTCGCATTAGATCAGAAGTATGTATGCTGCCTTGCGCCTGTATGATTAATGAAGTGGAGCCAGACAGCATGTAGATCCCATAGTATGCGATGTCGCCATTTCAAGTTTATGGATTATTCTTCACCAAATTTCTACACCGCGGGAGTTGTGTTAAATTTTTTTTTAGTATTATAAATAGATTGTATTGTATAGTATGATGCGTTTAATAGTGTTGTATTGGATATTGTGTATGCTTATATTTATAGATTATTACAACACCATGTTATTGTTTATATGTCTATGGTATCTTCACACATCGGTCGGAAGATTATCCCACTTAATCCATATTATGATTGATTTTTACGCTTCGTTGCGAAGTTTGGAGTCGTGATAGCTAGTACATCAGTTATTGATGTGCTTCTGCAGCTGTGAATGCACGATGATATTGCCAGCCCTATGCACAGACTCATTAGCTAGGCATTATGCAGGGGTCGTACTCAGAGAGTCCCTAAGTATTTTTGTTCACTAGATTTAATTTCTTTCTTGTATTTTTATGTCATGTTTAATATATAATGGCATAAACAGAGATTATGTTAAGTTACCATTATGTAGTGTAACATAATTTTGGAAACGTAACTCGCGTGTATCATAGTTGATTTTGTATTAGAAGTTGGGAACATATTCTGAAACATTGGTTTCTGATTTGTTATTTTTTTTCTCTAAAACATAATACCTGAGAATTTATATAATTTGATTTTCCTGCCATTTAGGCATAACATTTTCCCAGCATATTATTTGGATAAATATACTATTGCAGATAAATTTATAGGATTTTTATATCTCATAGTAGCAATAGATTGTGGATTTCTTTATATTATATTGCATATCAGATTGAGGGAAGTATTATCTGAGCCAAACGTGATTGATAACCTGAAGCAACTTAAAAGTTAAATTAAACTTAATATGTACAATTAACAGCGATAGCTGATACAGTTGTTCAGTTGAAGAATCCTAAGGTTGGTTAAAGCACTTAATCAAGATACAATATTGTTTTAAGCATTTACGAAATTGTTATGTGGGTAACGTGGTTCTTTGTCCCATTGGTCTTTTCAGTGTCGAATTTTGTTAAATTAGTATGCGCTTATTGTGCGTTTACTTTAGGATAGGAATTTTCTTTGTTTACTTTCTGTTCATTATTTTCTACTCGATATATAATGAATATACTTAACTTTGGCTAATAATTGATCATATTTGTATACTTAGCCGATTATTTCGTATACCTCTGTTGTTACTTTACACTTGAGAGATATATTTTTTTGAATGATATATTGTTAGGACTTAACAGGTTGATTCTTATATGCAGATATTAAAGTATTATCACCCACTTATTTTTTGGCTGACGTAACTTTTTTTTCACAAAAATGGTGTTATCATTTTTTTCCCGGGGGGTGGTGTAAACTGTTAAGTCTAAAACTAAGCAATGGGAATTAATTATTAAAAGTCTGGGAGGTATAAGAAATTATTGTGGTTATCCCGCTGAAACAGCGTTTTCTTTAGCTGTTCATTAAAAAAAATATGAAGTTATTAGACTCGAATGTTTGGTATTTAGAACTCTGCTCACAGCGGCAAGTTCCCGTGAGTAATGAGTTGTCTAAGCTATTTTTGTGCTGTTTTGAGCTGAGTGATATTCGCTGGCTCTCGCAAATAACCCGCGGATGTGTGATTGGCGGGGTGTGCTGAGAGTTTGATCGAGAGAGTGAGTCCCCAGCGAGTGAACGGGGAGTATTGTTCTCAGCCATGTTTTTCGATGTGTACCAGGGATATTTGTGGTACAGGCATTGATGCTTAGTTGGATTTATGTGTGATTATCTGTCAGATTTATGTGTGCTTATCGGCAGATAGAATGCACTTGATTTAAAGATGTGTTCTGAAGGCCTTGGAGTGTACAGGCCAGTATTAACAGTATTATTATTATGACTGCAGTGGACGCAATTCCTTTTGAGTATAATGGATATTGTACAGGCCAGTATTAACGGTGATATTTATGACTGCAGTGAACTAGTCCCTTTTGAGTATAATGGATATTGTACAGGCCAGTATTAACAGTAATATTTATTACTGCAGTGGACGCATTCCTATTTGAGTATAATGGATATTGTACAGGCCAGTATTAACAGTATTATTATTATGACTGCAGTGGACGCAGTCCCTTTTGAGTATAATGGATATTGTACAGGCCAGTATTAACAGTATTATTATTATGACTGCAGTGGAAGCAGTCCCTTTTGAGTATAATGGATAATGTACAGGCCAGTATTAACGGTGATATTTATGACTGCAGTGGACGCAGTCCCTTTTGAGTATAATGGATATTGTACAGGCCAGTATTAACAGTGATATTTATGAATGCGGTGGACGCAGTCCCTTTTGAGTATAATGGATATTGTAACGGCCAGGGTTACAGTGATATTATTATGACTGCTGTGGACGCAGTCCTTTGAGATGTGTATAGATGCTGTTTTGATTCAATGTAAACTGTATCTCGTCTGTGTCATCGTGACCGTGTTGTGGCGTGAATAAAGTGTTCAAGAAAACGTCATTAGTCTTTCAACCTTCGATGACTCCTACGTGTGTTACGGTGATGTGAGTAATTGTACCTACACACACTCATCTCAAACATTCTACACACAGTGACAGAACACCAGTAGTACTCAATGTAATTATAATAGCCTGCGGGACGTATTATCCATAAGGAGAAACCGCAAGATAACCCAAATAACAGCTGTTAACAGAACCCGTTGGCCGAATAGAAAGTCTTTTGATGACGGTCGAAAACCTCGACGAAGACTGACCGTAAAGCCTTTTTATCTTGATACGCTTAGCTTCTGAATTCTGGGTAACACCGGAACGCGAAATTAACGCATTCAGAGATCAGAGAATTCTAATTATATATATATATATATATATATATATATATATATATATATATATATATATATATATTATATATATAATATATATATATATATATATATATATATATATATATATATATATATATATATATATATATTATATATATATACATATATATATATATATAGATATATAGATATATATCTATATATATATATATATCTATGTGTATGTATGTATGTATGTATGTATGTATGTATGTATGTATGTATGTATGTATGTATGTATGTATGTATGTATGTATGTATGTATGTATGTATGTATGTATGTATGTATGTATGTATGTATGTATGTATGTATGTATGTATGTATGTATGTATGTATGTATGTATGTATGTATGTATGTATGTATGTATGTATGTATGTATGTATGTATGTATGTATGTATGTATGTATGTATGTATGTATGTATGTATGTATGTATGTATGTATGTATGTATGTATGTATGTATGTATGTATGTATGTATGTATGTATGTATGTATGTATGTATGTATGTATGTATGTATGTATGTATGTATGTATGTATGTATGTATGTATGTATGTATGTATGTATGTATGTATGTATGTATGTATGTATGTATGTATGTATGTATGTATGTATGTATGTATGTATGTATGTATGTATGTATGTATGTATGTATGTATGTATGTATGTATGTATGTATGTATGTATGTATGTATGTATGTATGTATGTATGTATGTATGTATGTATGTATGTATGTTGTATGTATGTATGTATGTATGTATGTATGTATGTATGTATGTATACATATATATATACATATATATATACATATTATGGCATTTTCATCAATCTTCTACTTCAGATTTTTCACAACCCAGGCTCGCGCCGTCACGTGATCTGACAGTCACGTGGGCCGACCGAAAATATATGGGCGACAAACATGCCTTGAACTGAAGTGGGGGTGGGGCCTCAGGGGTGTCTTCCCGGCCCATCACATATATATATATATATATATATATATATATGTTGCGTGATAAATTCTCGCAACATCGTTTTATTTCAATATCTGTTTTATAACGCAAGGGCAACAACTGCTTGAAATTTATAGTCACTTTTCTCGGTAAGCATTTGTCTTCTCGCGTTGGTATCGAATGCAGTTAACTTTTGAGCTGTGGTCATTTTTGCGCTGGACTGCGCATGACTTGTCTTGTTGTTTGGTCGATCGGTTTCCGCCCACCACTAGTGGGAGTGAGCGATTTGGAATGGCGAAAGAGATGCCTCGTTGAAGAGGGGATCTCCGCTATTTTTGTTCTGTCAGGGATGTGTAGTCCTCTTATGGATATTTCGTTTAGTCGAGATAATACCTCTAGTGTTTTCCCACATGTCGGGAGGCGTGATATTTCTGTGTATTTCATGAAAGCAAGGTAAATTGACTTGTTCATTAACTCTATCGATTTTGGGTCGTGAGCGATTTCGATTCATAGCCTGTCTCCGAAAGTCGTCGTCACGAGATGTTCTTTCCCAGCTCACATGTCGCTGCATTGTACTGCATCGGTTGATGCATGTACCAAGGACCATTACTTGCTACTTTGTTAAATGAACTAGGTTTAGAAAACCTTTATTATCTAGAGGATATTCTTGAGGACATTATTTATACTTCGGCAGACGTGTCTGTCTTGCTGAAGTCAAACTAAGGAGAGTGAACTGATCTCATACATCTGGTTATCTCCTGGCTGTTATAGAAAAGGATGGAGTTTTTCACCTGACTACATTTACAGCACTTTGAAATATAACATGCATCTGACTCATCATTGTAATGCTGTTTACCGTCTATTGCTGTATTGAATGTTGCTGTGATAATGACTGTTTGATGTGCCTACACATTTGCGTAACCATTTTGTCACTGTGGCGTCCACAATAAATAATGAAGAAAAACGTCAACGGCTGTTTCAAGACTCATTGACTTTATACGTCGTGAGTTTACTGACGTCCTATGTGGATTGCCCTGTTATTGTTGTATGAACATTGTTTTGACTGAACACATCTACACACTACACAAAACCAGACATGCGGATACCATCCATCATCATATGGCATCACGCATCATTTGGTGGCCATAAGCTGGTTTGATTCTGGTACTAGCAAACACGGGGTCCCTTACCCACTTCATTTTCAACAAGAATTCATCAGCATCCTTCAAGAAATTAACATTCTTCAATACAGTCAACATCTTCAAAATTTTCAAAGTACTCGGCGTTGCCCGGTAAAAGTCAAAATTTCAATTTTTTTTGACGGAAACACGAATTTGACAGTACCCGGCGTTGTTACATGTTGCCGGATAACTCGGACTGCTGTTATCTTTTACGCAAGTCAAGCAAGTTGCTGCTGTCAAGGTTCCAGTGCTGTCGTTTTTTGAGAAGGTCAAGTGCCGGTTGAAGCGGGTTGTTTTCTGAAGAAGGCCAAGTACCGATTTCCATCAACTTACTTTTGGATTAGAAGGTCAAGTGCCGAAACAACTCAACACACAGTATGTCAGAAGCTCTTGTACCATCGTGTTAGCAGTGGAAGCAGTTCAGATGTGCCATCATCGTTGGAGCTTCGCTCTTTAGGACGTTGATTGACATCCGTTTTTCTGCTGTTCGACGATTGGAAGCCTATAAGTTAAGTGGCCTGTTTGTATGTAAACTGTGCCCTTATACTTCTGCTGAGTCTTCTGTGTATCATCTCATTCTATATGTTATATGTTTATATGTTATTTGTATATTTATATGTTTATATTTCAGCGGGTTCTCGGTTGGGTGGTGTCTCCGTTAGATTATGCCACGTCATAGAGGTCGTCTATTGTGAGCGTTTTCTGTAGGGTTTGCAAATTTCCGATACTGGAATTTGCTAAGCGACTTCTGTTGCTATTTATGTTAGCTGTGATGACATGTTTTAATATTGTTTTCGTTATTATTTCACATTCTTTAGTTTTGTTGTGATTTGTTTGTATTTGTTAGCCTACTCTTGTCTATAATTTAGTTTCATACAACATTTTTGTTTATACACTGTGGTGTCATGTATTTTGTTTAATTCTATCGCAGATATCGTCACATTTTTTGTGATATTTCATTAATTTCTGCTTTATTTTTAGTTGATTTCTGCGAAAGTTTTTGTATTGTTGCTGATCTTTGTTATTGTTTACATTGTTATTGTTTACATTGTTTGTATTGTTTACATTTTCAATGTTTACATTCTGCATGTGTTTACATAGTCATTGTTTACAGTTATAGTAATTAGTTAATGGGCTATGCTAATGCACTGTTACTACTATACTGATGATAAATGAATGATGAATAGTGTCGTGCACTATTGAATGAGAAGTGCACTTATGATCAAGATTTGAGTGCTGATATTTCATATACAAGTTCTTTGATTGGAGACTTGTTTCCCACAGAGACTGGATAATATAATGTGATGTGAATATACAAGTGCTTAATTAAGACTTGTTACACTTAGGTTTGAAATAAATTAGTTAATTATTTCAGGTTTTGGACTCATATGTTAGACAACATGTCTACATTTGAGCACTTTATTGAGCAGGGTAAATTGCTTGGGAAGACTGGTGATAAGTTAGAAGAATTTGCAACTGCTCGATATGATAAAGCAATGGAAGCTGAACAAAAGAAACTGCATATGGAAGCTGAACAAAAGAAACTGCAGATGCAGGTGGATGAAAAGAGATTCCAAATGGAAATGGAAAAACAAAAAAGGGAATCAGAAGCTGAGGAAAGAAAGCTACAGCTAGAGGCTGAGAATAAAAGACTTGAAAAAGAAGCTGAAAATAAAAGACTTGAAAAAGAAGCTGAAAATGAAAGACTTCAAATGCAGGCTCAAGCTGAAGAAAGGAAGTTACAAAGAGAGTCTGATGAGAGGAAAGCAAAAATGGAACATGAAGAAAAAACTCTTAGCTTTAGAGTTGGAGAAATTGAAATTGACGAGCATGAGTAATGGTAATGATTCAAACAAGGGTTCATCTTCTGGTAAGGCTAATAATGATACTTTTAAGATTAAGTTACCAACATTTAGTCCTTCCAGTGATGACATAATGTTCTATCTGGACAGATTTGAACAAGCATGTACAGCTCATAACATAGACAAAGCAAAATATGTTTATCAGTTATCAGGGATACTGACAGGTAAAGCTCTAAGTATATTAAATATGGTGGATGAACCTGACAAGAGCAATTATGAGGTTGTCAGGGCCGCTTTGTTAAAGAAATATCAGCTTAACGAAGACGGCTATCGTCTACAATTTAAAAACATGTTACCTGAAAATGGAGTTGAATTCTCCGAGTTTATTGCAAGAATACGCATTACTTTCTCACGATGGGTTGAACTATCTAAGACGGAAAAAACTTATGAAGGACTTATGGACTTAATACTTAGAGACAAAGTCATGTCGTCTGTCAATGAGTCTTTCCTTGCTTTCCTTCATGAACGTAAACCTAAAACAATAAAAGAAATGGAAGATTTCTGTTGCCAATACGTAACTGCGCACCCACACATAACCATGGGTAACTCTAAGGTGAAAGAAGGTTTACCAGTTGCTTCGGCAGCTCCGTATGGTCAAAACTTTGCTCGTAGATCCCAACAAAATTTTGATAGAAAGGGCAGCGGTAATTTCTGTCAAAATCATGGAAACCAATTTCATGGTGATTCTTCTTCGAAGAATTGGAGACAACCTGATAGTGGTCGTTACTATCACCCTAATAATTATAGGCATTTCAAAAGAGGATATGGTAATAGAGGTTATTCCTGCCGAAGACCTCAAAACCAAACAAATAGATGTTCGCATCAATGTGAACATGATAGTAATCGTGGAAACTGGTATTCGAACCAGGATAACAATTACAATAGAGACAATAATAACTGCAGAGATAATAATAACTCTGATAACTTCAGAGGTAATAATAGTCGGGGTAGATCTCAACACAAAAAAAAAGAGATATCAGCAGGCTAATGCTGTACAACAGGAAACTGAGGGAGCCTGTAATCATGTTGTTGATAGTAAAAAACTTTGACGCTGTCACTAGTTCTGCTTTTGACTTTGAGAGAGCAAACAAATGCCCCCAATGCAGTACTTTATTCGAACCAGGTACCATAACTACTTTGAGTTGTGGTCACCCACTTCCCGCTCTTCCTGCTGCTGTTGCGCATGACGGGAGGGGTTCTTTAATTCTACATAAGGGTCTTGTTAATGATACTCCGGTCTCACTACTTTTCGATTCCGGATGCACCACTATTGGTGTTAGACAATCGCTTGTAGATCCATCTTGTGCTACAGGAAGGGTTATTAAATGTGTCACATTTGGCGGCACTCTAGAAAAATATCCTACTGCTGTAATTCGCATTGCCACTCCTTTCTTTACAGGAGATGTGCATGCTTGTCTCTTACCTAATCCTATTGCGGACCTTATTATTGGTCGTATTCACGGAGTTAGGGAGTGTACCCCACAGCAGATTGCTGCTTGGGAAGATAATAACATGCAAGCTACAAATGCAGTAGTTACAAGAGCACAAGCTCTACAAACACCCGAAACTTCACTGAATAGTGATAATGGAGTTGATAGCCAAGATAGTCACTTAGTAATCACTCGTGACTCTTTCATAAAATTGCAAGAAGAAGATCCTTCTTTAAAAAAATTCTTCGTTCTTGCGAAGAAAGGTGATCCGAATCAGGATACAAATAGAAAATCTTGGATTGCAATGAGAAACGGCGTACTTGTACGTATGGTACAAGATTCGACTACGTCGGCACATTCGCAAATTCTTGTTCCCAAGAGCATGAGAGTCCAAATATTACAACATGCTCATGACTCGCAATGTGCTGGACATATGGGTTTTGCCCGTACGAAGTCGAGAGTCCTTGCGGCTTTCTTTTGGCCTTTTGTCAATAAGGACATTCGTATTTACTGCCGATCATGCAAGGTATGTCAGGAGGTCAAATCTAGAGGACCACGACATGCTGCGCCTATCCAGGCTGCTGACATTCCTATTCGGCCGTTTCAGAAAATGGCCATAGATATTATTGGCCCTTTTAAGGTCAAGTCGGCCAGAGGACATCAGTTTATCCTTACATGTGTCGATATGTGCACACGTTGGCCAGAGGCTATTCCTCTTAAGAGCATATCTACTACAGATATCGCAGATGCTCTTTGGTTGATATTTTCTCGCTTGGGGTTCCCCCAGAGAAATATTGTCAGACCATGGCACTCAACTCATATCTGACACTATGTCACAGGTAATGTCTACCTTACATATTGAACGATCTCTCAGTAGTATCTACCATCCTATGTCTAATGGGTTAGTTGAGCGTCTGAATAGAACGCTCAAGACTTTGCTTGGTAAGATAACTGAAGATCATCCTCAAGATTGGGACAGGGTTTTACCCGCGGCTCTTTTTGCCTATAGAGAAGTCCCTAATGAACACACAGGATTTTCTCCCTTCGAACTTGTCTTTGGCGCGCGTCCACGCGGCCTATGTCTTTATTACACGATCTCATCACTGCCGATGATATTAGCGATGAAACTCAATCCTCATATGAGTATGTCATTGCTCTTAGACAAAAGATCATTGAGGCATGTAAGCTAGCAACTGCTTCATCAGAAATTGCTAAAGAGAAGGCAAGGCAGTTTGCTAACAAGAATAGATGTCTACGACAACTTTGTCCAGGTGACAAAGCATTCGTCCTACTCCCCAGTAGGGAAAATAGACTTCTTATTGCATGGAAAGGTCCGTATGCAATAGTCTCTCGGATTTCCGATGTTGACTATGTGGTCGATATTGATGGAAAGCATAAAACTTTCCACATAAACATGCTTTCGGAATTTCACGAACGTCCGGACTATTTGCTGCCTATTTTCCAGGCAACGGAATGATGCTCCTGCACCTCACGGTCATTATTCATCCCTGTCTGTCATTCAGGATGAGGAAGCTACCTTCTCTGATGTCAAATCTTCCCCTTCCAGTGGTTCCATTACATTCCACGGAATCTTGGAAAAAAAACGTTTCTGTTTCTCCTAATCTTTCTGGTGACGAACATCGACAAGTCTCGTCGATGTTACAAACATTTCAGGATGTTCTCACTGACATTCCTGGGACACACAGATGTCATAGAACATGACATAATTCTTACCGACAATAATCCAATTAGGGTTAGGCCGTTATCCTATTCCTATACACTTTCAGTCGCAAGTGGAAAAGGAATTGGATGAAATGATTCAATTAAATATAATTGAACCATCGACTTCACCATATTCTTCTTCCATGGTTATTGTCCGGAAGAAGGATAAGAACATACGAATTTGCGTTGATTATCGCAAATTGAATCAGGTCACAAAGTTCGACGCTGAACCGATGCCTTTGTTAGAAGATCTACTGATTAGACTTTCTAATTCTAGATTCTTCACTAAACTTGACTTGTCTAAAGGTTATTGGCAAGTGCCTTTAGCAGAGCATGCAAAACCTCTTACTGCTTTTTCTACACCTAGGGGTCTATTTCAATGGAATGTTATGCCTTTTGGTCTCATGAACGCCCCTGCCACTTTCGTTCGCATGATGCGTCAAATTCTGTCACATCGTTCGGATGTCATCGCATACTTAGATGACATCTGTCTCTTCAGTGATACCTGGGAAGATCACTATTTAGGGTTATATGACTTACTGTCCACTCTACGTGAGAATAATTTGACAGCAAAACCTTCTAAAGCTTTTGTTGGTTTTGGTGAAATCTCTTTCCTGGGTCATCGTGTTGGTCATGGTCTCTTGAAGACAGAAGACCACAATACTTCCAAAATACTGAACATCTCTGTTCCTAAAACGAAGAAACAAGTTAGGAGTCTCTTAGGTTAAATTCAATTTTATGGGAGATTTATTCCAAATTTATCTTCGATCATGGCACCTCTCTCAACATTGTTGAAGAAAGGTTCGCCTAATCTGGTCCGTTGGTCTGAAGAATGCCAATCTTCACTAGACCAAATCAAGAATATATTTTCTTCTCCTCCCATCTTAAGATTACCTACTCTTGATAGGACTTTTGTTCTTCGGAGTGATGCTTCATCCACTGGGATTGGAGCAGCACTGATGCAGAATATGCAAATACTCTGCATCCTGTTATGTACATTTCTAGAAAACTAAATGCGGCAGAGAGGAACTACTCGGTTTTAGACCGTGAGTTGTTAGCGATGGTTTGGTCAATTCTAAAGCTACAAAGATTCCTCCTGGGCGCACATTTCATTCTAGAGACTGATCAGAAAGCTCTTACAGCTATTCTGACTAAGAATTTGAAGAGTTCGAGATCCACTCGATATGCTATAGCTCTTCAACCTTTTCACTTCACGGTACGAGCTATCCGTGGTGCGGATAATGTGATGGCTGACATTTTGTCTAGATGCCCACATGACTCCAACTAATACTTCTGTCCTATATTTCCATATATTACAGAGTCATAACACACCTATATTTCTACAATAGATTAGCACATCTGTACTTACTCTATATGTACACACTATCGTGCTTTGTTGTCATCTTCTTCTGTTCGTTTTTTAAGATGATAGAGGAGGACTGAGTAGTTAATATAAGGGCCGTTAGTTTACTAAACAGCCACAATTATTAATAATGTATTGTACCTTATGAAGCATATTAGTTATTAATTAGCATTATATTGCTTGTACTTTCTCAGAATGTCATTGTTGAGCTGAGGACTTACCTTACGAGTTCTAGATTGTGTACTTACCCTCGGAATACCAGAGCATATGTCCTGGATCGTCATGTAGTTTAACTTTACTATGTACTTATGTCATTACATGTCAAAGAATGTACTATTTAAATTTTCCTATCAGATTTGTACATCCATTTTTAAAGACAATATTAGAGTATGCTGTTTAATGATGATTATAGTAACTTGCATACGTATATTGTGTTTACATGCTAACGTGATGTGTGTTGGTGACACCTCCCCGATGTGAATATTTTTTGAGACATATTTATTTTTCTGTTGAGGTATATCCTCACCAGACACTCTATAATTAGCCTATTGTTTGGCAATTTAGTTAATTATCAGCGCATAATTCTTGCGTTTTGAGCCGCTTATCGCTTGCTCTTTGATATTGAAAAAAAAATATGTTCCACATTTTTTTTTTTTTTTCGGGAGGAGGTGGTGATATGTTGCGTGATAAATTCTCGCAACATCGTTTTATTTCAATATCTGTTTTATAACGCAAGGGCAACAACTGCTTGAAATTTATAGTCACTTTTCTCGGTAAGCATTTGTCTTCTCGCGTTGGTATCGAATGCAGTTAACTTTTGAGCTGTGGTCATTTTTGCGCTGGACTGCGCATGACTTGTCTTGTTGTTTGGTCGATCGGTTTCCGCCCACCACTAGTGGGAGTGAGCGATTTGGAATGGCGAAAGAGATGCCTCGTTGAAGAGGGGATCTCCGCTATTTTTGTTCTGTCAGGGATGTGTAGTCCTCTTATGGATATTTCGTTTAGTCGAGATAATACCTCTAGTGTTTTCCCACATGTCGGGAGGCGTGATATTTCTGTGTATTTCATGAAAGCAAGGTAAATTGACTTTTTCATTAACTCTATCGATTTTGGGTCGTGAGCGATTTCGATTCATAGCCTGTCTCCGAAAGTCGTCGTCACGAGATGTTCTTTCCCAGCTCACATGTCGCTGCATTGTACTGCATCGGTTGATGCATGTACCAAGGACCATTACTTGCTACTTTGTTAAATGAACTAGGTTTAGAAAACCTTTATTATCTAGAGGATATTCTTGAGGACATTATTTATACTTCGGCAGACGTGTCTGTCTCGCTGAAGTCAAACTAAGGAGAGTGAACTGATCTCATACATCTGGTTATCTCCTGGCTGTTATAGAAAAGGATGGAGTTTTTCACCTGACTACATTTACAGCACTTTGAAATATAACATGCATCTGACTCATCATTGTAATGCTGTTTACCGTCTATTGCTGTATTGAATGTTGCTGTGATAATGACTGTTTGATGTGCCTACACATTTGCGTAACCATTTTGTCACTGTGGCGTCCACAATAAATAATGAAGAAAAACGTCAAGTGAAATAAAGTAACGCCTAGCGATTTTCTACCAGATATTCTATTAAAATGTTAAATCACGCCACCCGTATAAACAGTAAACTGATAGTAAAAGATAGAATGCAATGGTCTATTTCATTTGTGCATATTTGTTATAGTGTCTATTATTTTAATCATATACGGCAAAGCCAACAGATGCCGACACTTAATATCTATTTAATGACATGCGATCATTGTTTAGGTAGCGCGTATGGAGAGATTAAATACTAATTAACATTGTACGCTTAACGCCGGCGCGAGCAGAGGCGTGCGAATTAACATAATTCAGTCCGAATGAACTTAGCGCCACCGACGTCTGCTAACTGGTAGGCGTAAGGAAACACCGTGTGCCTTTTAAATTTAATCAGGACTGATGGAGTGGAGAAGAGATTATCTTGTCCCCGTCTGTGTGTGTAGATATAGGATTAGCATATTTTTTATATAAATGTTTCTTGTATTCTTCGCAGACCTGATCACAAGGGCGGCCAGCGGTATTTTTTCTTTTTTGGATTTGTTATTTTCTCCTTTCTTGGCTTGTGCGTCACCAATTTTATTTGTGAACGGGCACTCGCCAGAGAGTATTGGAGAACAATAATTTTTTAACATAGAACTTACCAAACGCAGATTTATATTTTACCAGCCACAAGTGGTGAACCTTATTTTATCCCGACTCCTGACAGTCGTAATTCAAGGGGAGTATACCTCTCTAAATATCTACGCTGTACAAAATCGGCGCTTTTAACACAGAGTTGACCGATAGAAGAGCCATCATCATCATATGAACATTATTTTTAGAAACCAGATGTTTCCCAATACTGGAAGTATTTTTCCCGTTAAAGAGTGAACCTCAAGAACTCTCCCAGTTTTAACTATTTGTAATAACACTTCTAGGAGAAGCACCATATTAGGCGTTGACCTCATTTAACTAATTTCTGGGGATGGACTGGGGCCAATTTGGATCTGCGACAACTGGAGTGACAGATTATTAAGTGAAAACAGATAACATATTCATGGAGTAATTTTATTACCAAGGGATATTATTGACCTACCATACCAGGCAATTAGGTAAGCGTGTGAGAATGGCCACTGTTTGAAAGAGTGTGCGAGTATTTTCTTGTTTGCGGAAAAACTACCCATATATCTGATTTGTCTAAAAGTTTGTTTATTTTACTGGGCTTCATAGAGTACCAATACTGTTTATTCTGTAACAGAGTGCTAATCTTCAACCTTTTGGGTTAATAATTTTAGGGTTCTTTTCTCCATTGGGGGAAAGTGCACTTTTTCTGCTTTATTTCATATGCATATAAATGAATCTTTGATCTTTTCCTTTACATATTTTGATGTTGTCGAGTTTTAATGATAATAAACTACAAAGAAACTTACCTTTGTGGGTTGGTCAGACCCATTCCCATTTATCCTTAGTTTTTTACACGTTTGTGTGTCTTGTTGTCACATAGCTGTGTATGTGTAGAGAAACTTATCTATTCTTGATATGGAGGGGAAAGCTGTCTTGCAACAAAGTGCAGTCGTACGGATAGGCTGGAGCAGACAACCTAATCACTTCAGAGGCATATCCTTTCCCTTAATCTACCACCTGTGAAAAATCTATTTCCTATACTTTCTCGCATATCTGTCGACATTCACTCTACTCAGACGGGGTAAAATAAAACAATTAACCTTCCGCACGTCACTGAGTTTGGTCTGATTTAACAAAAATAATGTCGCTGAATGTAGACTCATAATCCGTCTGGTTAGTGAGTATTCACACAAACACGTCGTGCGATCAAGTAACCGTAGGGAATGACAAGATATGATAAGACAACCTTGGTCGATGAGAGCGAAAAAAAATGTTATGAAGTGCAAGTGGGATAAAAAGAAAATGAAAAGCACAGGGTAGAGCAGTAGGAGAGCACAGGAAAATGTAATTATCGAAGATTTGACTTGTCATAAATTTCAACTTGCTAAACTTCTAGTCTTTGACCTGATTGGACTGTGGTCGGTAAGGTGTTAACGTGCTATTATTTTATTCTTTTCTTTCTGAAGAAAAATCTAATTTTAATGAGCAGTACAGTTTATTTAATCTGCATTTTTTGGTTTTTTTTTAGGGTGTGTACTAAGTTATAGGAAACCTGTTGATAGCATTATACTGCATTCTTTGTACTGGAATGCTACAAGTGAAAATGAAGAAAAAGTCGAAACAACAACTGTAGTATAATCATGTATTTGTTGAAGGTACATACTCATTAGGGAGCAAAAGAGTATTGATTGTTTGACTGACTACATTATATCTTCTTCTTTCTTTGATCCTTAGCCACCGAGCCTTAGTGGCCATCACGCCTGAACATTATATATATATATATATATATATATATATATATATATATATATATATATATATATATATATATATATATATATATATATATTTATATATATATATATTAGCAGCTGCAATTATAAAAATAATAAAAGTCGTCTACGAGGGAGTTGTCTACTGTTGTGGACTATGAGGAATGAGATTACAAAATCTGTTTAGTCCAGGCAACATTTACGAAAGAAACGATCCTTACACGCATTTTAGTGTCACGTCACATTTCTTTAAACCCTCTCTCCTCCCCCATCTCCTTATCATCACACTTCGTCACAAACATTCGAACCCCCTACCTTTCACTGCGTGACGTCATATGTGGATGTTGCAATAGGGTTTCTTCTTTGTAGACATTATCAGTACGCAAAATGAAATAACTTGACAAAAGTCTGGGTCACAGTTCCATACATATAATCTCAACAGCATAGTCCTGGACATCAGCAACAATAGTACAAATACTTGCATAATTAGCATATGTAGTACAGTCATCCTTACGTACTGGTAACAACTGCATTAAATGTAAGTGCGGCATTCACCCCTCGCACATAAATCTCTATCTCTGATCTATATCCAATGTAAGTGCGGCATTCACTCCTCGCACATATATTTCTATCTCTGGTCTAACCCCCAGGCATCCAAGTTCCTCCAGAACTTCCCAGCACGGGAAAATCACAACGCGCTTACGTAGACCTCCTATTGGCGCGGGAAAGCCAACAACGCGCATTCAAATAATAGCATATAATGGTCCTAACATAGACCTCCTTCTGACACGGGAAAACGACGTGTCTTTTTAATCCAAAGTGCGGCATTCACTCCTCGCACATATATCTATACCTCTGGTCTAATCACCAGGCATCCAAGTTCCTCCTGAACTTTACAGCGCGGGAAACCCACAACGCGCTTATAAATAATAATATATAAAGGCCTTGTAAATACACCTTACGCGGTACATCATCGCGTCACATCCAATATATTATAATGAAAATCACATACACTATTCACATACTCTAGAAACACTGACCGTCTCCCACGACGGATGGCCACAGACTCCCCTTTAACAACTCAGAATTCTTCTCTGACACGTATGCTAATTTCATTCACTTCGCACGCTTTTCTCATGTCCTGTAAACCTCAATTCACACATGAACGCCCTGAGTATTCTTCAACCATACTCTACGTGCTTCTAACAGTGAATTTTTAAATGTCACATTCCAAGCTTGCATACTTCAATAAAAATACACTCTAAACAGAGTTACTCTATTCTCTACCCACACACATGTATACACACGTCATGTATCTCATGACCTTAACCTACTTACTAACAAACTTCAGGACCGTACACAAAAATCCTTAACACCTAACTGTAACTTCGAATATTACTTAACAGTTCACACCGACCCCCGGGGAAATAAAATGATATCATTTTTTTTTTAACATTACATCAAACCAAAGTGTGAGGTCGGTGAAATATGTTAAGTCATACTAAACAACAAAAGAGGGATGGAACTATATTGATGAACCAAAAGGTTACCACATTAACAGTGGCACAGGAAGGGTGATGTAGGCTTTGCCTTAGCAATCATACTCTACTGGCAAACCAAACACAATTTCATCCTATACAACATTAAACTGTGTTGGATGCAAATCTAACAATGTGTACCTCAATAATATATTAACTAAATCATACGTAGATTCACCATACAAAAATACATAGGTAAACCGAAAGGTACATCAGCATTGTTCATTAAATAATATAATTACGTTATAAGTTAACACTTGTTGTTCGTCCATCACAGGTGATGAAGACCACTCTGTTCATCCAATTATTAGGATGTTAGGATAGCCTATGAGTACAAAGGTGACTGATGAGCCCGATGCGGGCCTGGAAGGAACTCGGACAGTGTGGGCAGGGAATGTTTGCTTCATGTGAAGGTTTTATTTCACGATCTTTTCTAGCTTGTCTCCGCTGTTCCGCTGCTGCTCTTCTGGAAGATTCGCATGCCACTGCACCTTTACGAAGAGATGTGCGCCAGGCAGTTCGGTCTTGCGCAGCAGCTTCCCATGTGTCTGGGTTTATGTCAAAGGTTTTTAATGAAGCCTTAAGCGTGTCTTTGAAGCGCTTTTTCTGGCCACCATGGGAGCGTCTACCCTTCTGCATCTCACCATAAAAGAGTATCTTTGGCAGTCGATGGTCTGGCATGCGGACTACATGACCTGCCCAGCGAATCTGTGACTGCATCAGAATAGTATCGATGCTAGGGATACCAGCTCTGTCAAGAACGGCGGTATCCGGGATCTTGTCTTGCCATTTGATGTTCATTATCTTCCTGAGACAGACTGTATGGAAGTGGTTGAGCTTTTTTACGTGGCGCCTGTATACAGTCCATGTTTCACATGCATAAAGCAGCCCTGGAAGCACCGCAGCTCTGTATACCTTCAGCTTTGTCTGTAGACTAATGCCACTTCGATGCCAAACGTTGGTGTATAGTCTGCCAAATGTGCTGCTGGCTTTGGAGATCCTGGTGTTCACATCATCATCAGTGACGATGTTCTGGGATAGTGTACTACCAAGGTATGTGAACCTGTTCACAACATTCAGTTTCTCACCATTTACCTTGATGACTGGCTCAGTATAAATTGTGCCAGGAGCTGGTTGGTACATGATTTCCGTTTTCCCCGTGTTGATGGTAAGCCCAAAGTTGGAGCAGGCTTCGGGGAATCTATCAACGCTACGCTGCAGATCAGCCTCTGAGCCAGCACTGAGGGCACAATCGTCAGCAAGCAGAAGATCCCTGATGGTGTGTGATTTGACCTTGGTTTTTGCTTGAAGCCTCCTAAGGTTAAACAATTTTCCATCAATACGATATCTGATGTCGATTCCTGTGTCCCCGTCTCTGAAAGCATCAGTCAGCATAGCAGAAAACATGATACTGAAAAGAGTTGGTGCAAGTACACACCCTTGTTTAACTCCATTTGAGACTGGGAAAGGCTCCGATAGCTCACCGTTTTCCTGAACTCTAGCCTGCATTCCATCATGCAGCTCCTGCACTATTAAGATAAATTTCTTTGGGCAGCCGTATTTTGCCATGATCTTCCATAGACCCTCTCTACTGACCATGTCGAACGCCTTTGTCAAGTCGATGAAAGCTGTGTACAGGTCACAGTGCTGTTCTTGGCATTTTTCTTGAAGCTGTCTTGCAGCGAACACCATATCGGTGGTTCCACGTTCTTTCCGGAATCCACACTGACTTTCAGGTAGAAGACCTTTGTCAAGATGAGCCGTAAGGCGATTAAGAAGGATTCTGGCAAATATCTTCCCAGCGATTGATAGTAGTGAGATGCCTCGATGATTGTTACAGTCTTGGAGATTACCTTTACATTTATAAAGATGTATAATTGACGCATCCTTGAGATTGTGTGGGATGGTTTCACTCTGCCACATTTGCTGGAAGATCATGTGAAGTTTCTCTATCAGAACTGTACCGCCATCTTTATAGACCTCAACAGGAATTGAATCGGAGCCGGGGGCCTTTCCACTAGAAAGTTGACGAATCGCTTTTTGGGTCTCCTCAAAAGTCGGTATATCATCTAGTGCTTCATTTATAGGAATTTGGGGCAGTCGGTTGATGGCTTCATCGTTAATAGATGATGGCTGCTTCAGAATATTATTAGTGTTCGACCCAGCGTTGGAGAATTTTTTCCTTGTCTGTAATTAGTGTTTTTCCATCTGCATTAAGGAGGGGAAATGATCCTGATGATGTTGGACCATAGACAGCTTTGAGTGCATGGTAAAAATTTTTCAAGTCATGGCTGTCAGCAAAGCCTTGGAGCTCATCTGCTTTATTACTCAGCCATGAATCCCGCATCTGGCGTAGTTTATGTTGGACGATTCTACGCATGTTTTTGAAAGCGTCTTTCTTGGATGTAGATTTTGGATCATTTAAATATGCTTTATGGAGATGGTGTTTCTCAGCCAACATCTGCTTTATATCATCTGAGTTCTCATCAAACCAGTCATTTTGTTTCTTGATGGCGGGACCCAGGACCTCTGTAGCAGTGTTGTAGATCTGCTCGCTTAGGGCTGTCCAATTTGTTTCCGCACTTTGGCCGTCTAACGAGATAGATTTGAGACTGTCTTCTAGGGTGTCAGTGAATGACTGTTTAATTTTTGTCTTCTTTAGTTTGGTAATATCCAGCCTTTTTTGAGTTTTCTTTCCCTGAGGGCGCCTGGCAGGTTGGATACAAATTTTAAGTTTAGACACAATGAGGCGATGATCAGTCCAGCATTCGGCACCACACATGGACTTGGTCACCCGGACATCTTGCCTGTCCTTCTTCCTAACAATTACATAGTGAATTTGTTGCCAATTCTTCGAGCGATGGTGCATCCAGGAGGTCCTGTTGCGGATAGGAAGTCGAAAAATGGTGTTGGTGACAAGGAGGTTATGTTCTGCGCAAGTCTGGAGGAGAAGAAGTCCATTGCTGTTACAGTGACCCACGCCGTACTTTCCGATAGTGCCATTCCAGGAGATGGTATCTGAGCCTACTCTTGCATTAAAGTCACCAAGAATAATAAGCTTATCTGCTTTGGGAACTGATGCAATGACTGCATGTAGTTCTTCGTAAAACTTATCCTTGACATCATCCTGGTTTGTCATAGTTGGTGCATACGCGCTAATGATGGTGGCATGTTTCCTTCCATAAAGCAGCGGGATCTTGACCGTCATGAGTCGGTCATTTATTCCCTTTGGGGGCCCCGCTAACTTGCTGACAATTGCTGTTTTGATTGCAAATCCAACCCCTGCTTCTCGTCTTTCTTCAGTTCCTCTTCTACTCCAATAGAATGTATAACCTGCACCCTTTTCGCAAAGTTGGCCCTCGCCTGCAAGTCGAGTTTCACTCAGTGCTGCTATGTCAATGTTGTATCTGGCCAGTTCTCTCCCAATCAGGGCAGTTCGCCTCTCGGGTCTGTTTGTGTTGAAGTCTTTGTCGAGTAGAGTGCGCACATTCCATGCGCCTAGAATGAGGGGGAAAAAATCTGTCCTTTCTTTTTCTTATGTGTCGCCCGCTGAAGTAGGGTACCCACCAACCGCGGTAAGCTGGTTAGGTAATGGTGGAGCAGGCAATGTTTAGGGCACCTTTTCTAGCCCCTTCCTCATGCCATGGAGGTGAGCAGTGCTTTCCTAAAGAGGGCTGCTCAGTCACTCAGGGGGCTGCCGAATCCCACTGCTGCTCCGATCAGTGGAAGACGACCATGTGGCCTGAGCCGCCTGTGTGTAGGTCTGCGACTACGACTGCCAGCGTACCCACGCCTGCCGCGTCGCCGCTCGCCCATCACCACGTCAGGTGCAGTGGATGACCATGGCTTTCTACGTGCCTCGCCATGCTCCTTACGCTCCACAGCGCGTTGCTGGTAATCGCCGTCATGCCCGTTGAACCAACAGGTGGTTTCTTCTGCGCAGTCTACCGAATCCAGTCTTCGCATGCATGGGTAGGCAGACCCTAACTCACCGAAGGTTTATAACCAGTCGGCTACCCTCACCTAGTTTAGCCGGCCTGTCAAAGACGTCTCCCGAGGGTGGCTGCTGTCGCATGCTGACAGCTACGAGGAGCCACAGGTGAGAGCTGAATGCCAGGTTTGGACCAAAGGTGGCCGAGCTGCCCTGAAAAGGGCATGACAGCTCCTTAACCAGAGGTACTACCAATACCTGACATCCCAAACCCCCCAGTTAACACTTACAACTTATCAAGCTAACACAAATGTAATTCATAAATATAAAACAATCTATACTAAATGCTGAGTTTCATCTGCAAATTCATTTCTCGATTGCTCCTATCCAGAGTAAAGGACTGATGTCTAAGAAGAAGTATCGGTGAGCAAGCCTGCTGATGACCACCCATCAGCTGCTGTAATGATAGAAAATTCCACCAACAACACTGGTATCTCATGGCACAGCATACTTTCCTATGGATAAACAAAATTAGGCAAGAATAAAATCATTTGCCTTGGAAAATTTGTATCACATTATGCCATATCATATACCCTTCTATGTCCACCCCATTCCACTAAACATTCCCAGTGGGGTGACAAAATAATCAATTAAGGGATGATATACCCATTTCATATGTCTTCGTGATCATCAACCTTAGATACTACACCCTGTACCTCCCAATTAAGCTTTACTACTTTAGTTAATGAAATAAGTCAATCTAAAACACCTAGTTATACCGGGTACTGACTTATACTGTACACCTGTTGAGTATTTGCTGTTTATATACACTGTCAAATTTCCATTCTTGAAAGTTATAGCTTTCAGCCTTGTTTTATGCACAGTAACAATTAACCTCTCATGCTGAGTCGTAACACGTACCAATCTCTTCCAACTAACATCAAAACTATTTTCAATCTAGACTCCATCATCATCATTACCACGATCAGAAAAGTATTTCCAAATAGCACAGTATCTTTAGTAGAGCAAACAGATCACTTATGTCCCACTTATCTGGTGGTAACTTTTTGATGGCGTTGAACATTAACAACTTCAATGGTTCTTTTCCTTTATCCATGTATCTGTTTTTGAAATTGAAAGATAATATTAACTCTAACTGGTCTGTAACTCCAGCACAATTTCCTTTCAAACCATCCATCACAGTCTTCGACACTTCCTTCCTTGAATTTTCAGTCTCTTCAAGTACTACTTTCTTGGCAACAGATGTAGCATCCTTCATCTTCGCTCTCCTATACTGCATTTGAGCTTCTAAAGGTTCCTTCTCCCAATCTGAGGGATCTGTACCAAGCGCAGCCTCTTGTCTCTCCTCCGTAGACTTAGCTTGATCTTTCAATGCTTCAGCTTGCTGCTGTAATCTTTGTTTAGCTGCCTTAAGTTGCTCTTCTAGTGCTTCAAATTTAACAAAGTAACTCTCTTCTAAAGCATTACCTTTCTCCTTCCACCGAGATGACAGGACCCTGCAATGTTCCTCTTTAACTTGAGTATTACCCTTACACTCAGTTAATATCCTGTTCCTATCCACCTTAAATTCATCATTTAATCTTTGAATACCATCTTTGTATTCCTTTTCTAATAACTGCTCAACACTCTTAAATTTTCCTTCTAATATTGTACACTTTTCCTCGAAGGTTCCCTCTTCTTGAATCAATTTGTCTATCTTTAACTGATCCTTGTCACACCAAAAACCCATTTTTGGTAACAACACTTCTTGAGGTGCATGGTATGTTTCATCATGCACTGGACTTGTCATTGTCTCATAGGCTTTTGTAGACATTGCATTCTTACTAACACTTATTGATCTTCCTCCCATAGAATTTAAGTTAGTTTTACTCCTAACTGACTCATCACTAATGATAGTCTTTTGTGGTTCATCCACATTCAGTTTGGATATTTTCCCAACTGAGACTGAACAGTCTTCACAACAATTATCTGTTTGTACAATGACTTCTTTCTTCTCACTTTGAACAGAAACATTCCTAGTTTCAGTTTTCACCATATCATCTGCTATATTAGCTTTCCTCTTTAAATTCAGTTTTGGTCTCTTGCTATCACCCAATACTGGCAATGCAATTCCAGTTGTAACTTCTCTTATTTCCTTAATCTCTATCAGATATACTTTTGCTCTCTGTGGCTTGTATTTATCATCCACTTTCACCATAGTGTTAAACAATTTGTAAGACTCACAATCTCTGATAGCCAAAATAAAGTCTCTTAAGGCTATTCTTTTCTTTCTGTTTCTAATTGTTCTTGAACAGTCTGCCATAACTATAGATTTACAGACTAGATTCCCAAATAAGAAAGTATAATCACTACAATACTAAATTATCAGTATTAATATACCTCTACATAGGTACTACAATAACACAGTAATAAATCACCAATAATTCTAAAGATAATACACACAAGTAACCCTAAAATCAGTCACTTATAATAATCAGATCCACCTATGTCTAGACTAAGACATGTGTAGGTGAACACACTAATCCTCAATATACTTTGACCATCATATCTACAATGCTTAGATTCTAACACAGTAATCATAATGAAGTACACCGCTAACACAAAACCATAAACAAACGAACAATAACCGACAGGTGGGGGGATAATACAAGAAAGTATATAGGTAGATAAAGAAAGTAATAAGAAAGTAATGGAGTAGTTATAGATGTAAACTACTACACCTGCAAAACCAACAACAAAAACAATAGAGCTGTGAAATGAACTTATTTACAAGATAGTAGAAAATTAACTCAAGAAAACTACAAGTAAACATGACAAAAGAGACTAAATTATGTAACAATGATTACACAAACCAAACTATAACAGCTAACACCAATAAATGTCAAAGAATTCCACGGTGCACTAGCTACCAAGTCTCTCCAAGACTCTGGAATTAATTTTACAAAAAAAAAAACAAAAAAAAAAGCTACAGAATAGATTAATACCAATTCCTTCTAATGAAGAACAAAGTATTAATAATATATGAACAAGTAACACAAATATAAAACGCTAACATAACAACGAATACAAATGAATGACCATCAGGAATGTCAGTAGAATGGTATCTGAACAAAGAAGTGCAACAATGGCATAAACTGTGACTTATCTTAAGTATGTCTTGATTACAGTCTATGGTTCCACTGAGATAATGCAGATCTACAGCTGAAGGATATCTGTGTTGCTATGGCTGGCACTACAGCAAGCTTGTCTCACTGATGTTCAACCTCGCATATTCTGTACAAGATACAAAACAATGTAAATAACTCACAAGTATTGCCATAAACATTAAACTAATAACCACATTTAGAACCACTTAAATATGATGTAGACTAACACTAATACTAATACAAACTTACAAGAAATAAATACCCATAAAATATCTAAGTCGATACTTGAAAGTAATGTAGAAGCAAAAAGGGGAAATAAAGAATAAATATAAGCTTCTATAGTCTCTACTAGATGACAAAAGAATAGTACTAATAGTAGTATAACACTGAATATTTACGAAGGCTTAACAAAGAGTCAAATATAATAAATCAACAAACTGTAACAGATGATAGAAAAGACCTAGCAAATAAGCTTTACGATTAATAAACAATTAAAACTAGGCTAATAAACTTAAACAGAAAAACTCTTACGGTTGTAAATAGGGTAGATATTTAATCTATAATATTAATCTTAATATATAATTTACACAGCACCAAATACAAAGCAGAAACAAACACTCAGAACTTACACATGCACGAACACACAACACAGTAAAAGAGGTCAGTTATACGAAAACTACTGATGAGTATTTAACAAACCAAAACAGAACAAGACAAATTACCGCACAACGAAAAAGAAAAGAAAAAAAATACTACGCACAACAATACACTAATCACACAATTCAGTTTCTAATACAAATTAACAAGAAATAATACGTATCTTCAATACATATGGTTCGTTGATCTTGACTGTAGACTGATGTTCAACATGTGTTGTTTATTCACTTCTCATTTCCGATGGCTTGATGATAAAAATGACAGCACAGCACAACACACGTGAAGTACAAACATGTCCTCTGATAAGTTGGAACGGGCCAGTACACCCCCGTCAAATACGTTGCTTTCAAACACTTGAACGTTGAAAAAAGCAATCTACTTCATGCAGATTCCGATGCGATGACTTGACCGAGTACACACATAAGCAAAGTTGTCCTTGCACCCTCCGTAACGATGTCTGTCAGTAAACAGGAGCTAGCTGGAACGTGTAAATTAGACGATAATTGGGTCACAACATGACCGCTGTACGCTGATTGGCCGAAATTCCACGCAATTCGTCTAAATTTTTCTGGCTTAAATCAGGACCGTAAATGACCAGCTCTATGTGAAGAAATTACTATCTGTCTTTTATTACTCAATTACCTTGACTCCAAAATAGAAATCAAATGTATGGGTGTTGATATCTGTTGTGAGCATATTATGTCTATTGACTTCGCGCAAACAAATCTTTTAGATGAATTTCATTAGTGTCCAAACACTTCATTTACCGTCCAAAGAATTTCTGAAGTTTTACAGTACTTCAAGATTACGGGGTGGGTTGATTGATTCTCCGCAATAGTCCTGGGTTCAGAAAATTGAGCCCCCTAAATCACTGGAAACCACCACTGTAGAATAACAGTGGGTACGCAAATGATATAAGTACACAGAAAGTCTTAGTCACATATCCATTACATATAATCTCAACAGCATAGTCCTGGACATCAGCAACAATAGTACAAATACTTGCATAATTAGCATATGTAGTACAGTCATCCTTACGTACTGGTAACAACTGCATTAAATGTAAGTGCGGCATTCACCCCTCGCACATAAATCTCTATCTCTGATCTATATTCAATGTAAGTGCGGCATTCACTCCTCGCACATAAATCTCTATATGGTCTGTATACAATGTAATACAATGTAAGTGCGGCATTCACTCCTCGCACATATATTTCTATCTCTGGTCTAACCACCAGGCATCCAAGTTCCTCCAGAACTTCACAGCACGGGAAAATCACAACGCGCTTACGTAGACCTCCTATTGGCGCGGGAAAGCCAACAACGCGCATTCAAATAATAGCATATAATGGTCCTAACATAGACCTCCTTTTGACACGGGAAAACGACGTGTCTTTTTAATCCAAAGTGCGGCATTCACTCCTCGCACATATATCTATACCTCTGGTCTAATCACCAGGCATCCAAGTTCCTCCTGAACTTTACAGCGCGGGAAACCCATAACGCGCTTATAAATAATAATATATAAAGGCCTTGTAAATACACCTTACGCGGTACATCATCGCGTCACATCCAATATATTATAATGAAATCACATACACTATTCACATACTCTAGAAACACTGACCGTCTCCCACGACGGATGGCCACAGACTCCCCTTTAACAACTCAGAATTCTTCTCTGACACGTATGCTAATTTCATTCACTTCGCACGCTTTTCTCATGTCCAGTAAACCTCAATTCACACATGAACCCTTCTTTGCAGTGGTAGTTCAGCAATGGCCAAACTAAGAGTATAAATATGAAGGTATTCTTCTTCTTCTTCTTCGTTCGCCCTGAAAAGGACGGTGGTTGCGTTGTGTCTGTTTACAACGTAGCTGTGATATCTGCACCTTTCGGTCGACACATCCGACTTCTGCACGGCATTTTTTAGGACCGGGTTTGCCATCCCATTTCGATCCACACTCGCTCAGCCAGCCTGCACAGCTGCAGACTGTTTCCAGGACCACCACGTGGAGGTGGAGGGCGGTCTTGACCAGCTCTGGTTCGCTGGTCCTGACGCAGGCAGTCAAGATATGAGTCGCTGACTGCGGTCTCTATTGCTGCGTCTTGCGGTCCCTGAAGGTATTCAAATGTATCAACCTTCGCTAAAGATTACACTTGGCAGAGATATAAATAGAAGAATGATGCTTCTACCTTAGGGAGCCTCACGGGATTTTAAAGAAAAGCAAGAATAATAACTGAAATCATCTAAGCTGTCATTAACGTATTCTTCTCCCGCACCTTCAGTTGGGAAATATTGACTCGTATTTTCTGAACCGTCATTTACTTTGCAGTCGTTGATTATTACGACAAAGTCAATCTGCCATGAGTGTTAAATCACTTTCCTTGTCTTAATCTTTAACAAGATTGATATCTTCCGACATCCCAGTGACATCAGTACTGTATTTGGGCACGTAATGTTTGCAAACTGACGCCTATCTCCAAATACCATCTATTATTCATATTGGGCAACTGAGACAACATGGTTAGTGGAAATTATCTGTAACCCATGTCCCCGTATCAAGGGTTGTTATCCACTTTCGCTGACAACGTCTGGGTTTTCGCCTAGTGCCATCTTGGGCAAAGGCGATTCCAGCTTGACTTTCATCTTTCACTCCTCCATTTAGTGATGACAATACAAATATCGCCGTAATCTAACAAACACGTCGAGCAAGCAGGTAAAACTGGGATGGTGAGTGACGAAGTAGGACTAGATATGATAAAATAACAATGAACGATGAAAGCGTCAACAGAAAACAAAGGAAAAATTAGCAAGCAGAAAGAATAGTCGAATAACACTACCGGAGAGGATTGAAGATCAGAAAAAAAAGAGAACGAACATATACTGTCACAGACATTTATTAATGATCGAAGACTAGAACATAAACTGTACTAACATTAAGAACACACATACATCACGCACGTCAGTCATAAAAAAACAACAAATCACAAAGAAAACTTCTAATCCTTTATTTTTCTCTTTGCCTTTCATTTTGAGTTGCATTGCTGCTGCAGAACGAAACTTTCTTTTGTTAGAAAATTTCAAAAGTTATATGACACTTGTATTTTCCATTAGAATTCTTGCCTTGGTCATCCACCTATTTAACAATGGAGAAATGTATTTAATATTAAAACAGGAACATAGAACGATAGCAGACTTAGCAGCGGAAAAGAAAGGAAATAAAGTCATCATCATCAATATATTTCAGCTCACAATGAAACACGTGTCCTTAACTAAAATAAGCCACGTCTGGGGCTCAGAGGTTTGGCGTCAGCTCTACTACTAAAGGTACCGGGTTCGCTTCCAACACAGGAAATATTAATTGGTCGAAATTGTTTTTCAGGACCAGTGATTGCTAATAATGTCTTACTCTCCTGGGTAGTGAGATTGGATGCCAAGCATTTTCCGATAAGGGCGAAAAAGGAGGTCCCGTGTGCAAGTTGCGCACGTTAAAAATCTTTCAGCACTTGGAAATCGTAAAGAGTAGGCCATACGGACGCTACCCTGGCATAATTAAAAACAAGGAAACCTACCCACTACAAAAATATTTATAGTATGTGTAATTTCCTAATACACACAATGGGATTCTCGCCGGTGCTACGGAGCTCGTGCACTGTGCTTGGATCCTCCTTTTGTGATCTAAGGAAGAAAATTGGAGCACTGATGGAGTTGTCCGTGTGCAATGAAGATGTTACTTAAAACCAAACCAAACCAAACCAAACCAAATCAAACCAAATCAAACCAAATCAAACCAAATCAAACGAAATCAAGCCAAATATCCTGACCAGTGCCATCTGTTCAACATCTTTCCATGTCTTCTTGTAATTATGATAAGGTACTGTAAATGTGTGTAACTGTTATTGTACTGTTACAGTGTTGGGATTTTATTTTAATGTACTTTATTTGTTATGTATTATTTAAGTAACTAGCAAAAACCCGTCAAACTTGACTGGTTTTTAATTATAGTGTGCTGTTTCCGTTCCCGGATAAGCAGATAGAAGTACATTCTTAGAGTGTTTTTGGTTTCTTTCCATTATACAGTGTAATCAAAACTGTCCATGAAGTTTGGTATGTTATTGGCTCATGCACACCATTTTTTACGCACTTTTTCTTTGCCGAGCGCTACTAATTTCGTGAAATAATAATAATAATAAAACAAAAACAAAAAACTTAAAGTATTTGCTTTATATAACACCCACGCCGTGCAAATTGCACACCGTGCGTTGCACACCTTTTTTTCGTTCGGGAATTACTATTTTGAGTGGTGGTAATTATTTTTTGACTATTTGTCTATTTCAGAATTGGTCAACCTGTACTGTGTTCTACTGTGGGCACAGAGTCGCTCTGGTACCCAATTCATGTGGCTGGGTCGACCCCGGAGCCATTTGCGGTCTAAAAAAATCTCGCCCCGACTGGGAATCGAACCACGGGGTCACCGAATGGCCTACGTTAACGCTAGCTAGCACGTTAACAATAGTTATAAGAAATTGCAACAGATCTTGAGCAAGATTAGTTAGTAACAAAACATCAATGGTCGAGCATGACCAATGAAATCGTCGATGGCAATTTTTGCCAACGGCAGTCAGAACACAGCTCAGTCACGCATTTCACAGTTCAGTGATGTAGACGTGTTTATAGGAGAAGGTTGAATACCTCAGTGTGGGCCCCGGGTATTTTAAAGGTTGTGTGGTTAACCTCTGGGCAAGGAAATTCTTATTACTGAAAGATTCAATGTTTCATAAGTTATATTATTCGAGGAGATTGTGTTTTTCCATTTTGTGTTTTCCATGATAAGTAACTGTTACTTCCTCATGTATGTTGAGAATGGAAGCACTAGGAAGATACGAACTGATCCATGACAACCTGCGTTGAGTAGAAAGAATCTGGTCGTGACAACATTCATTTGAGTACTTACACCTCTGGCAGTCGCCAGTCAACACTCATAAGATAAATCTGCAAACCAGTAACCACTACGATCACTTGTATTATGAATAAAAATGAACTCAGAAGAAATATGTACCACCTGTGACGAAAGGTCTACATGGTGTGAAGATTTGGCACATAAGCTTGATAGATTGCAGTAACGGTCACATTAGTTTATTGGATCCCTTGACCAGCGGCGACATAGTTTATTTTGTCTCGTGACCAGCGGTCACATAAGTTTATTTGGTGCCGTGACCAGGATGTTAATATTAATAGTCTCACTTCACAAGTGTGGACTATAGCTGCAAATCAACAGCTCATCTATCACGTTTTTAACGCCAGCCTCACAATTGTAAACAACACTTGTACGTCTGTTAATTCAAATCGATTAAGTATTAATATGTAGCAGGTATTATTACACAACTTGTAATTTTTTTTCCGAATTCGTTATTTCTGAGTTGCATGATGTTACTCAACGTACTGATATGTTTGTGCGACATTATTTTTTCTATGTGTTATGTATTATGGTTAAGAATAGAGATGTATTTTTTTTTCGTCATGTCACACACTATCACTACTTTTGAAAGCCACATAGACACATTATATACACATCATTTACCACATACACTATTACCTTACATGGACCTTCAGCTTCTCTTCACAACGATACCCTCTATACTCACACATACATTATGTAGAGCATTGCTCAAGGTTCACAATGTTTTATCTTTGTATGATGCTTTTGGTACTAGTGCACATTCCTTTAATGGTTACTGATAATACATTTGCATTATATTGGATATATAACATTCCTACGCCACTGATAATACATTTGCATTATATTGGATATATAACATTCCTACGCCTCTTCCATCTCACATATCATATGTTGCCACTTCTCACTCGCACCCTTGCAACATACTACATCTTCACTTATGCTATTGCAATTAACCACGCACACACCCATGGTGCATTTACTTTTGCGTTACAATGCAGTTGATGGTATTACTAATATTTGTGATTTTTTTGTATGATATGTCAGCCATTGTATCTTATCGGTAAGACATTTTCATGTTCAATTGATGTTTTTTGTGAATGATTCAGTACAAACTCATGTAAATTGTATCGTGGAATATTGTCCAGTTCGACGTCTATTCAGAGTTATAGAGTTCAACCAGTAATCGTCACTCTTCCCTTTAGACATTTCATATGGACTCTACTATTAAGATGTTTATTCGCTATCATCCTTTGTCATATTGCTAGGATATAAGTATCGCACTTATTGAGATTCTTGTTCATATGAAGTACGATATCCCTGAAGTTATTCCATTACAGGCTCTTCTTACTACCCAATATATGTCCACTGTCCTGACATGCTATCCTACATTGCCCTTTTCAGTAAATGTTTATATTACACTGACAAACAACATTTTCTTTCTTATATAAGAATAAGTGTTCTTAGGTCAGTTTCTTGCGCTGATTTCAAATTTGAAATCCGTTAATCGCTATCACATCGGGTTCTTAAGATATTTGTGAATAAATATATTTTGGGGAAACCGTTATTTGCTCCGTTTCATTTTTACTATATAACTTATTAAAAATTAATAAAAAGCAAAATAATTCTACTTTTTATACTGCTAAAAGATGCATGACATATGTTACGCTATTTTTTCAAATAGTTACTGTATTTTGAAATAATTCTGAGCGAAATATGGCTTCTAGAAGTTGTAGAAATTCGGCTGATCTGTTCTGTTACGTGTGCGGATATTTTACCGATCGTGTTCACCAGAAAAACTTTACACCATTACTAAAGAAAGCATATGAACTTTATTTCGATTCGAAAGTTGATGATGCAAATAAATCATTGAAGCCAAATGCAGTTTGTTCGACTTGTGCAAATACATTGGCAGGTTGGTTACGAAAATTGCCGAAGCATAAGTCGATGCCTTTTGGAGTGCCAGTAATATGGCGTGAACCGACAAATCACGCTACTGATTGTTACTTCTGCTTGACAAATATCCATGGTTTCACTTTTAAAACTAGAAAGTCTGTGGTTTATCCAAATATTGAATTGGTTTCGAAACCAGTGCCTCATGATCCAATCACGTGTCCGATCCCAGTTCCACCAGAACAATATCCGTTGGACGTGAATGAAGCATCAGAAAGTGATAGTTTACCTGCTTTAGAAACTAATTCTGACTCGGATTATATACCGGTGAATGATGGTGTTCACTTAATTAACCATTCAGAACTTTCAGATCTAATATGTGATCTCGCTCTTACCAAAGGACAAGCGGAATTACTCGGTTCACGACTCAAAGAATGGAATCTTTTTGCGCCCAATACTCCGATATCTAAATTTCGTCATAGACAAAGAGAACTTGTTCAATACTTTGAGATGGATGATGACATTTGCTATTGCAAAGATGTAAACGGTCTAATGGTGCACCTCGGTCATGAGCACATAGTCAACGAATGGCGACTTTTCATCGACTCTTCCAAGACTAGTCTAAAAGCCGTGTTATTGCATAACGGAAATTTATTTTCATCAATTCCAGTCACCTACTCTGTTCATATGAAAGAAACTTATGACAATATGGCTATATTTTTGGCAAAAATAAAGTACAATGACTACCAATGGCGGATTTGTGGATACCTAAAGGTCATTGGAATTCTCACGACCATGCAGACTGGGTATACAAAATTTTGTTGCTTCCTATGTGAATGGGACAGCCGCAATAGACATGAACATTATGCAAGAAAGATGTGGCCTATCAGGGATCGTATGCAGCTCGGGCATAAAAATGTAATACACGAGCCATTAGTTAACAAAGACAGCATCAATTTACCACCGTTACATATAAAGTTGGGGCTCATGAAGAATTTCGTAAAAGCGTTAGATAAAACGAGCAAAGCCTTCACTTATCTTCGAGAAAAGTTTCCGCAAGTTAGCGATGCAAATATAAAGGACGGTATCTTTGTAGGACGACCTCAGATAAGGAAAGTTATTGCAGACAAACAATTTGAGAACTTGTTACATGGTAGTGAACTTCGCGAATGGATGGTATTCAAATCGATCGTCGATAACTTTCTGGGAAATCACAAATCTGTCGACTATGTGCATATTGTTAAGCAGTGCATAGATGCATACATAATTATGGGCTGTAACATGTCCCTCAAAATCCATTTGCTCGATTCGCATCTTGACTTTTTCCCTGACAACCTTGGCGAAGTCAGCGATAAATGTAGAGAACGATTCCATCAAGATATCGCCGTAATGGAGTCACGTTATCATGGACGGTGGAGTGTGACCATGCTTGCTTGCCGATTATTGTTGGATGCTTCATTGCGATGTACCACATGCCATTCACCGACGAAAGTCGACTGCAAAGAAATTCAAGCCTACATAACTGTTATACGTCTTGTACGAATGATGTTGTAATAATGTAATAATGTATGGGTTGTTAAAAAACTTCAATTGCGAATTTCTAGAGATCCCGACCTGATTGAGAAAAACAGTTTGCAGATTTAAAAACAGCGCATTAAAATTGACCAGAAAAACATAGAAATGTTAGAGAAAGAAAAACAATTTTTGTTGTTGTTAGCCAGTGTTATTAGACCCATTGATTTTGTATTGGCCTATGCGGTATTCATATTGACCATGATTGTTTTGACATGATACTTTGTTTTATTTTTTTTTTTTTGGTTTATATTTGAGTTTGCTATGTATATATTTTTGGGTTTTGATAGAATTGAAAATGTCTCCTGATAGGATACATTTTCCTAGCCCCGTGACGTATGTCACTGGATGGCCCACGTTAACGCTAGCTAGCACGTTAACAATAGTTATAAGAAATAGCAAAAGATCTTGAGCAAGATTAGTTGGTAACAAAACATCACTGGTCGAGCATGACCAATGAAATCGTCGATGGCAATTTTTGCCAACGGCAGTCAGAACACAGCTCAGTCACGCATCTCACAGTTCAGTGATGTAGATGTGTTCATGGGAGAAGGTTGAATACCTTAGTGTGGGACCCGTGTATGTTAAAGGTTGTGTGGTTAACCTCTGGGCAAGGAAATTCTTACAACTAAAAGATTCAATGTTTCATAAGTTATATTATTCGAGGAGATTGTGTTTTTCCATTTTGTGGGCTGTGTCTTCACGGTTTGTATTGATCTCGATTTTTCATATTATAATGATTATTCTGCTATGAAATGTATAATGAGACTCTAGGCGAAGCCTATTGACATTGTTAGAAGAGCTCAAGCAGACATGTTATTTATGACGATGTCCTTTTACAACGAAATCACGATTATTGTAAACACCAAGCGTTCTGGCCGCTGATAGCCAGGATATTGGGTTGTGTAATTAACCATGCCATTAGTCCCTTGGACTCTACTAATAAACAGTTTTCCATGATAAGTAACTATTACTTCCTCGTGTATGTTGAGAATGGAAGCACTAGGAAGATACAAACTGATCCATGACAACCTGCGTTGAGTAGAAAGAATCTGGTCGTGACAACATTCATTTGAGTACTTACACCTCTGGCAGTCGCCAGTCAACACTCATAAGATAAATCTGCAAACCAGTAACCACTACGATCACTTGTATTATGAATAAAAATGAACTCAGAAGAAATATGTACCACCTGTGACGAAAGGTCTACATGGTGTGAAGATTTGGCATATAACCTTGATAGATTGCAGTAACGGTCACATTAGTTTATTTGATCCCGTGACCAGCGGCGACATAGTTTATTTGGTCCCGTGACCAGCGGTCACAATGGACTACCGAGCTAAGAAGCCAGTGCACTAACCACGGCGCTACCGTGGCTGAAATAGTTGAATATTTTGGATTAATTCCTTCCAGCCTATTGCCAAGCCCCAGTGTCTACGAGAGGTTGGCGTTGCCCTCCACGCTTCGGGGCAACATTGTCGGACCCATTTAGGACCCGGCATAGTAGATACTATTACAGTACCTACCAAGAAGAAGTCAACGAGTTCCAGCGCCTGTGTGTACCAGTCTGCATCTTCCTTTATCAGAGGTACATATGCCTCGAGTCGTTTTTGAATAAACAGTTGTCAGCGTAATTTCACTGATTCGCCCCGTGGATTACCTATCTCAATCAGTGAGCTAACATCGTTTCAGCCTCATAGCATTATATAGTGCATTCGCACATTGGTGGTGGCCACTCGCAGCCAAAAGTGTCATTTCCTTGGATTTAATTCGCTGTTCCAGATGGAGCTTATCTTCAAAGCCTTATTCATCCAAACTTAGGTGGAACTGTGTCTGTGTTTTATTTCCTGACGGAGAAAGAGGGTTTCCTGCCAAGCATTGATCCCATTTCGAGGACAGGCCATTCTCGATTATCGAGAGCTGTGGGCCTAACCCCTTATTCGGGACAATACTAGTGCGTAATGAAATGTACGGGTTGTGGTGTATAGTGAAGCGATCGTTTGGCGAGTGCGTGATAGAGTGAAGTCTTTTGTCATTTGTTCATGTAGTTATTAATGTGATAAATTCACTAGTCTTGCAAAGCTAGTGGAGGCATTTCTTTTTGTTGATTCTTGATAGGTTTTGTTTTGTTTTGATTAATAAACATAATAATCTATCATGTGGTCAGGATCTCTTCTCTTGCAACTGTCACTAAATGTAGTAACATTGTCCCTTACTGCCTTAATGTTATTTATGAGCATAGGAGGGCAAGAAGTAGGTTGCCTTTGAAAAATAAATCGCAGGATACTGAAGACGTGGCCCAACCTCTATACAAATGGAATAATCGATGAAAATTTGTTTCATCAATTAATCGATTAGAAAGTTAACAGATTAGTGATTAATCGATCGTTAAAGTTCCATGATCTGAAAGAGATATATATATATATATATATATATATATATATATATATATATATATATGTATATATATATATATATATATATATATATATACACATATATATATATATACTTTTTCTCTTTGTTTTGATGTCCCTGGTAGCCCGATGTCCTAAGGTTGAGTTTAGTATGCTGGAAAATCCATAATTTTTTAAGATCGTAAAATACAAAAAAAATTAAGTGAAAAAAAAATACTGAATGATAAGGACTGTGATAAACAACAAAAGAAATATAAGAACGATCGTAAAAAGGTATATTACTCCGGATGAAATATTCAGAAGGTTATGTGACCAAAAGAATAGTGAACGAATTTTCATAAATATTTATAGACTGACTTGTTTAGTAAACATGAGGAGGCGCCTTTGTCACACGTTTGGGACAACCCATTGCAGTACAAGCAGTAAAATGTCCATTCGAACACACACAACTGTTACAGGAATCGTGTGCTTTCGGTGCCACTTCTCCACTGGGGAATAGCTGGAAAGAAATGGTAACATCGATATGATAATTAGAATACATAGCTGGGATTCCGCGTAGATCTTTTAAGTGTTTATTTCAGTGAAGTAGTCAGACTGGTAAGAAGAAATACACACTATCTATCTATCTATCTATCTATCTATCTATCTATCTATCTATCTATCTATCTATCTATCTATCTATCTATCTATCTATCTATCTATCTATCTATCTATCTATCTATCTATCTATCTATCTATCTATCTATCTATCTATCTATCTATCTATCTATCTATCTATCTATCTATCTATCTATCTATCTATCTATCTATCTATCTATCCATCCATCTATCTATCTATCTATCTATCTATCTATCTATCTATCTATCTATCTATCTATCTATCTATCTATCTATCTATCTATCTATCTATCTATCTATCTATCTATCTATCTGTCTGTCTGTCTGTCTGTCTGTCTGTCTGTCTGTCTGTCTGTCTGTCTATCTGTCTGTCTATCTGTCTGTCTGTCTGTCTGTCTATCTATCTATCTATCTATCTATCTATCTATCTATCTATCTATCTATCTATCTATCTATCTATCTATCTATCTATCTATCTATCTATCTATCTATCTATCTATCTATCTATCTATCTATCGATCTATCTATCTATCTATCTATCTATCTATCTATCTATCTATCTATCTATCTATCTATCTATCTAATGTACAAGGCAGCTAAATTGAGTCTGTTCTTGACACAATCATCATAAAAAACAAATTGCAACAAAAACCACAGCTTTAAGAGCAAACAAATACTTTCACAAGTTTCCTATCAAGCGGCCAGCTAATGTGTCCCTATTCTCCACTGGGAGCGAAAATGATAATGATCACTGCAGGAGACCTATCCCATGTAGTCATGGCTAAAGTATTTCTTGCAGTTGTAGTTTAGATAGAATTTCATGTGACATGATGAGGTTACTAGCTCTATGCACAATTTCACCTTAAAACATGGTTTGGTTGCAGTAGGGAATTTATTCTTTCATATGTATTTAATTTCTTGACATCAAAATGTATACATAGTCTATATATATAGGGGCTGGGATGGGTTGAGAAAATCTTCATCGATTAATGGAATGTCTTTAATCAAAGATTAATGGAATGTCTTTTATCAAAGATTAATGGAATGTCTTTAATCAAAGATTAATGGAATGTCTTTAATCAAAGATTAATGGAATGTCTTTAATCAAAGATTAATGGAATGTCTTTAATCAAAGATTAATGGAATGTCTTTAATCAAAGATTAATGGAATGTCTTTAATCAAAGATTAATGGAATGTCTTTAATCAAAGATTAATGGAATGTCTTTAATCAAAGATTAATGGAATGTCTTTAATCAAAGATTAATGGAATGTCTTTAATCAAAGATTAATGGAATGTCTTTAATCAAAGATTAATAGAATGTCTTTAATCAAAGATTAATGGAATGTCTTTAATCAAAGATTAATGGAATGTCTTTAATCAAAGATTAATGGAATGTCTTTAATCAAAGATTAATGGAATGTTGTTAATCAAAGATTAATGGAATGTCTTTAATCAAAGATTAATGGAATGTCTTTAATCAATGATTAATGGAATTTCTTTAATCAAAGATTAATGGAATGTCTTTAATCAAAGATTAATGGAATGTCTTTAATCAAAGATTAATGGTGCAATTTAGAACAATTGGGAGCCGCGGTAGCGCAGTGGTTAGTGCACTGGTTTCCTAACTCGGTGGTCCATTGTTCGATCCCCAGTTGGGGTGGGATATTTTAGAACCGCAAACAGCTCCGGGGTCGACCCAGCATTATGAATTGGGTACCAGAGCAACTCTGGGAAGGTTAAGGCGGCCGGCGTGATGCTGACCTTATCACACCTAGTGTACCAATGGTCAAGAAAATATAGGCCAAACACCATATTCTCAATATGCCTCAATGGGTGTGTAACGAGATCCTTTACCTTTCAGAACAATTTGATAAAAAAAATCATAAATAAAATTTTGTGTATGGAAATCACAAAGGACTTTATTTATTTTCCTTAATACAAGACAATATCGTCCCGAACATATAATGGAATCACTGAAAATTTCAACCAATGAATTTATTGTTATTGACCATACTTGTCAAATTCCATATCACAAACCTTTAGCATAGCAAAAGTTCTCGCATTTAAGGCAAAAATTAAATAAATAAATACAAATAAAAATTAAAATTGCTAAAAATTAAATAATTGATTAAAATCTGTTGTATCAATTAATGGATTAGTACGTTTTTAACCGATTTATTAATCCTTTAAGATCTATATATGTATATAGATAAAGTATATATATGTATAAATATAATTGTAAGTTGTCACCACTTGACAAATAAAGTACCTTTCCTTCCGTGTTTGTACATGGAGCATTGTATGCCCCAGCTGAAACCAGCGCAAGAAGACAGACAAGAAACACACATATTGTGACAGCCTTCATCTTGTGATGTACCTAGTGTTGTCAGCCTGGTGGAGGATATGATGTCTGTTATTGACGAAAGTAGTTTAAATCTAACTACTGGATAAATGAAGAGAAGCGAGTGAGCGATCTTATACGTACAAATTAATCAATACCCTATAGTTCCTCAAGGAGCATAGGCCTTCAACAAACACATGACAAGTACTCCTGTCACGTGCCATCAGCTCAGTAAAATGAAATGAGCAGGAAGCCTGCACCAAGCATTCACACACTGTTGCAGCTGTGGTTTCTAAAGCAACTTGTTTATCTCGATAAGATGGCCAGCCTTAAGCGCAATAATGGTGTCCGTTATTGGTGATAGTAGTTTAAATTTAACTACAGGATAAAACAAGAGAAGTGATTGAACGATCCTATACGTACAAATCACTCAATACCCTTTACCTCCCCAAGCACAGTCCCCCCCCCCCTTTTTTTTAAATGGTATAATTGCAAGATTCACAAGGTTTAGGTAAACTATGCAAGAACAAACTCAAAGTAAGCTATAGTCGATTGGACAAATAAAAAAGAAGAGGTAACGAAGGTCCCGTAGCAGATACTGTTGTAGGGAAATGAATTGTTAGAGACTTAACTATACTAGTGATCAGTTCCCTTCCGAGCTGCCCTTGCCTTCCCTGCCCCAATAACACAGTTAGGTACCCATATACAGTTTGTTAGGCTGGAGCGTGACGATACCATGATTTGAACCCGGCACTTTTCCACGACAGACCAGCGCACTTTCCATTCTGTAAATTGGACATTCGATTGGACAAAGTAAAATGAAAAAGCCTACATTACGACCACAAGGCTTTAGTCATGGACAAACGAACACAAACAGAAGACAACGAAAGCGTGAACTAAATCAAATACTTAATATAATATAAACTAAATACGCAGGGGGCATCTGTTCGTGGCTTAAAAGAATCCAAACATTTATTACCACGTTATCATTACTAATGCACATTAAGAAGGGACAAGCGAGGTCTGTAAACAGTTAGTGGTGCTTAGATGGCAGGGAGGATAGTTTGATTTGCTTCCGTAGCTAGGTGGGATTGCTGCAAGGACGGTTCTGGGTTCGGTTCCCCGGTAAGCCACTCACGTCTATTGTTTTTCTGTTGTCTAGTTTTCTACTTCTTTATTTCTCGCGAGTGCCTGAAAACATACCTTTATGTTTGTCTAATATTTATTTATCATTACTAATAGCCAACAGAAGAATCTCACAAATACTTTAAAATATGACGTATGAACATTAGAGAACAAAATATAGAGTGTTTCAAAATTAAGTATACACACTCTGAAAACTGGTAACTGAATTATTATTTTAGATGTAATTATTGCATTTTCACATTTAGAGCCACAAATGTTCAAAGTGTCGACGACCTGGAACAATGCAATGTTAACCGCAATTAACACCTGATTTGCATTATGCATTGCTACTAAATGAATAGTGAAACACGTAGTTTTAATTTGGCCCTAAGTCCCTTACTGCAAACGTTTTGAGATGAGCACAATCTTCTAACAAAAAAAAAAAAAAAAAAAAAAAAAAAAAAAAACAAACAAATCACGAGCAATAATCATTATTAATTTGGATCTTGTATTATTCCGCTGTATTCTTGTAAAATAGCAACATTTTATGTTAACTAACTGTAAGTTATATGCATTCAAGTACGTTATTTATACATAATTTTGAAAACCCTGTATAATATTGCTAAACTGAAAACGCTCAAGCAAACCTCTCAGAAGTCATTTCACGGTTCAGAAGAGGATGTAATCTCAGTATGAAGGTTTATTTCAAATTTATACACCAGTTTTTTTTTTGTCCCTGTGACAGATGAAAATTTAAGTAGGGAAAAATTGTGTCACTTTCTTTACACAGCCACTGCACAAATGAAAACATATTTTTATTCCTACAGACAAACAGACGCATAACATGTCATTGTTAAAAGTTAGTTGCTTATCTTTTACAGGACGTGTCAATCAATCCCAGCTTTTATTGGCTGTTTGTGATTTTTCTAGGCAATTTTTTCATTCAGTAGTTTGCCATTGCTTTCTGAACGGTACGGTGCTTATACCTTGCGATCTGCTACCAAACCGCCTGCAGCAGGTTTCGAACCTGATATATCTGGATTATGAAACTGCGTTCATATCCATTAGGCCACAGACGCCGACAACATGTCATAATTCATCATAAATACAACTTTTACACGGAAGTGCCTTGCATTTATTATAAATCCGTGAACCTAATGTATGTTGTTGACAATAATTTGACAAAACGTTGTCTTACATATTTTGATCTCACGGCTTTTACTCCCACATGCAACATTGTTGATTAAAAGTTGTTTTTCTTCCTATGTAAGGAACATCATAACAATCATCCTCATCACAATCATCATCATCATCATCATCATCATCATCATCATCATCATCATCATCATCATCATCATCATCATCATCATCATCATCATCATCATCATCATCATCATCATCATCATCATCATCATCATCATCATCAATCATCATCATCATCATCATCATCATCATCATCATCATCATCATCATCATCATCATCATCATCATCATCATCATCATCATCATCATCATCATCATCATCATCATCAGCATCATCATCATCATCATCATCATCATCATCATCATCACCATCATCATCATCATCATCATCATCATCATCATCATCATCATCATCATCATCATCATCATCATCATCATCATCATCATCATCATCATCATCATCATCATCATCATCATCATCATCATCATCATCATCATTATCATCAATCATCATCATCATCATCATCATCATCATCATCATCATCATCATCATCATCATCATCATCATCATCATCATCATCATCATCATCATCATCATCATCATCATCATCATCATCACCATTATCACAATCATCATCATCACCATCATCACCGACATCATCATCATCATCATTACCATATCGTCATTATCATCTTTATCAACATCATCATCATCATCATCATCTTTACCATCACAATCGTCATCATCACCATCTTCATATTCATCACCATAATTAGCACCATCACCATCATCCTCATCATCGTCCTCATCAACATCATCACCATCACCACCATCATAATCATAATTATCATCATAATCATCATCACGATCATAATCGTCACCCTAATCCACATTATTATCGCTATCACCATCATCATCATCACCCCCATCATCATCACCATCATCATCGCCAACATAGTCATCATAATCACCTTCAGCGTCACCATCATCCCAATCATTACCATAACCATCATAATAATAATCATCATCATTATCACCACCACCATCATCATCATCATCGCCAACATACTTATCATAATCGCCATCATAATTATCATAATCGCCATCATCATCACCATCACAATTATCATCATAATCATCACCACCATTATGATCAAAATGATCACCATCATTACCATCATCTCCATCATCACCATCACCATCATCATTACCCTCATCATAATCATTATCATCATCATCATTACCCTCATCATCATGATCACCATAAATACCATCATCATCATCGTAATCAATATCCTCATGATCATCATCATGACCACCATTTTAATCATCACTATCATCATCATCTCCATCACCACCACCATCACCATCATCACTAACTTAATAATAATCTTCATCATCACCATCACAAACATCATCACCATCATCATCATCATCATCATCATCATCATCATCATCATCATCATCATCATCATCATCATCATCATCATCATCATCATCATCATCATCATCATCATCATCATCATCATCACTACCATCATCATCACCATCATCATCATCATCATTTTCTCTTTCCCCTCCCTATATAGAACGTAGCCACTTCTGCAACTGATCTCCTTCCAGAAAGACTTCAAATAACATTCTCACGCTCTTGCAGCAGTTGTCTCTGTGGCACTTAGATTCACATGGTGTGGTTGACAATCTATTGTAATCGTCCTGTACGACATGCTTGAGGGTGGAGTAGTACCACTCTTTCTTTGTTTCTTCAAAGATCCTACAGGGAACGACGCGAAGTGCCCTTATCATCAAATGTTTTAGAAGGACCTTTTAGATCAATGTATTTTTGATTAAAAAATTTGAACACCTCATATGCTGCAGTGTAGTAAACAAAATGGTAATTATTTGTCTCAACCATGGTTGTATAGTCGGCCAAATAATTTCCGACTCCTACTCTTGAAATTTTAGAAAACCGACACGGGCTCTCGACTCCGATTACAGCTTTTTATTAGTGACATGGCATAATTTTAGAAGTCCGATTCCCGATTCCAGCTCCATTAAAAACGACCTCGTGACGATCAACAGAAGAGCAGAAAAAAAAACTGTCGTAAACAGACGGTTAAAACAGCAATAAAAGAAGGGGTGTTCGTAAATACGAACAATGAACCACGTAAACCGGATTACTTTCTAAAGAGACGTAGCTACGTTGGAAAATAAAAAATGAAGTGTAAACAAACATGTACACATAGCGAGCGCGCGCGCGCGAGAGAGAGAGAGAGAGAGAGAGAGAGAGAGAGAGAGAGAGAGAGAGAGACAGAGACAGAGACAGAGACAGAGAGACAGACAGACAGACAAAACAGACAGACAGACAGACAGAGAAAGAAAAAGTATGGAGTTCGAGAGAGAGAGAGAGAGAGAGCGAGAGAGAAAGAAAGAGAGACAGATAGAATGGAGTTAGATAGACGGAGAGAGAGAAAGTAAGATGGAGTTAGATGGACACAGAGAGAGAGAGAGAAATGATGGAGTTAGAGGGAGAGAGAGAGAAAGGAAGGAGTTAAATAGAGAGAATCACGTTTCGTAGACTTCCAGGTGTATTCTTTCATGACATAAAGGTAAATCATCATGTCTTATGGCAGCTTGCGTACCCTGACAATCCCCAGAGCTATGCCAGTGGGAGTTTTACTCCTGGTAGGTTCAACCAAGCTGGACTGGTCTGTGTGGGTAGGGGTCAGACAAAAGCTGGTACCCTGGTCCTCCAGGTTGGGGGTTTTAGCATAGGGCTGACACCCCTGTCTATGTAAAAAAAAACCAATGAAGTTACGGAAACAACATCAAATGAACAAACTTTGCTGCGGGATGGACATTCGGAGTCTGTGGCTCGTATGACTGTCAGTGGTGAAAGCCGAAAGGAAGCCACTGACATGAAAACGGATGTCCTGACCGCAAAACAGGATACAAGAATAGGATTTTGGAATGTCAGGACAATGTACGAGACAGGTAAACTAAGACAGGTCACGGCAGAAATGAGAAACTATAGGTTACACATCCTGGGGATAAGCGAGAGCAGATGGACAGGGGCAGGAAAAGTTAAAACATCAACAGGAGAAACAGTACTTTACGCTGGAAGAGAGGATGGACAGCACAGTGAAGGCGTAGCCATTATTCTACAGAAAGGGATAGAAAGGACATTACTGGAATGGAAACCCATCAACAACAGACTGATACGATTGAGATTGAGAGGGAGATTCACCAACACTACAATAATACAATGCTACGCACCAACGAATGATAGCGATGAGGAGGTCAAGGATGAATTCTATCAACAACTGCAGAAAGAAATGGAGGACACACCTAGATATGATCTTGTTATAGTAATGGGAGACCTCAATGCGAAAGTTGGTACACACAATACATATAATGAAAGAACAATGGGGAAATGCGGCAGCGGAATAGCAAACGAAAATGGGGATAAGCTAATAAGTTTCTGTAGCATTAACAACCTGGTCATTGGAGGAACACTTTTCCCACATAAGGAAATTCACAAGTTAACATGGGAATCCCCAAATGGTCGGGACAGAAACCAGATAGACCACATCATGGTTAACGGTAGATGGAGACATGCATTACAAGATGTGAAGGTAAGAAGAGGTGCAGATGTGGGAAGCGATCACCATTTAGTAGTTGCAAAACTGAAAGTGAAACTAAGAAGGGCTGGACCAACTGTAACTACACAGAAAAGGTTTGACATCAGCAAATTGAAGGACCCCCCTTACCAGAAAAGCTTTTGCGGCCGACATTAAGAAACGATATCAATTTGCCAAAAGCCAGGAAAAGACATTGACTGATGATATAGACCAGAATTTTAACACCATTTCAACAATATATAAGGAAAGTAGCAAATCATGCTTAGGATTCCAGGAAAGGAAGAAGCAAGACTGAATAACACCAGAAACACTAAACACCATAAAGATGAGAAAGGAAATGAAAAGAAAGAAAACAGAAGCGAAGTCCCCCAGGTTAAAGCAACTATATAGCGAACAGTACAGTCAACTGGACAGGGAAGTTAAACGCCAAACCCGAGCCAACAAAAGGAATTTCCTTGACGATCTTGCAAAACAGGCAGAAGAGGCAGCACTGAGAAATGAACAAAGCACAGTATACAAAATAACTAAATTCATCATCGGAAAACAAGGTGCAAACAATATTACATTAGTAAGAGATAAGCAAGGAAATCTCATCAAGACAGCAGAGGGACAGGAAACAAGATGGGCAGAGCACTTCAGAGAAACTCTGAACAAGGAAATACCAGAGACACAATTGAATGTTCCTGAGGCTGAAAACGATCTAGATGTAAATACAGACATTCCACGAAAAGAAGAAATCATCACAGCAATCAAAGGGTTAAAGAACGGTAAAGCTCCGGGCCATGATAACTTAAATGCAGAGCTATTTAAGACAGACCCTGAGCTAGCAGCAGAACTATTAGAACCACTATTTGCACAAGTGTGGAAAACGGGGACAACACCATCAGAGTGGAACAAAGGAATAATTGTCAAATTGCCCAAGAAGGGAGATCTTTCAGATTGCAATAATTGGAGAGGAATCACTCTCCTCTCAGTTCCCAGCAAAATACTAGGCAGGATAATTATACAGAGAATTTCAAAGGCAGTAGACTACAAACTGAGGAAAGAACAAGCAGGATTTAGAAAGAACAGAAGATGTGTAGACCATATATTCACTCTCAGGAACATTATAGAGCAGTGCTCAGAATGGCAAAGACAGCTTTACATAAATTTTGTTGATTTTGAAAAGGCTTTTGACAGCATACATAGGGACAGTTTATGGAAAATACTGAGGGCTTATGGAATTCCAAGCTGCATAGTGTCAATCATAAAAAGCCTCTATGCCAACTTTACGTGTAGTGTTGGGCAGAGCAACCTAACCTTCGAGGTGAAGACAGAAGTACGACAGGGATGCCCCTTATCAACCACTCTATTTTTAACAGTCATAGACTGGGTGATGCGCCAGACAACAGAGGGCAGTCCAAGAGGAATAAGATGGACTACATTTTCAACATTGGAAGATCTGGAATATGCAGATGACATTGCACTGCTGGCACATTCACATCAACACATCCAGGAAAAAACGGATAGACTTAATAAATTTAGCCAGCAGGTGGGCTTGAACATCAATTTAAAGAAGTCTGAGGTCATGACGCTCAATGTGAGCAACCCTGAGCCCATATCAGTAAGGAATCAGCAACTGGTACAGACAGATACCTTCACATACCTAGGAAGCATAGTAACACCAGACGGTGGGGCAGGCAAAGACATCAACATCAGAATGAATAAGGCAAGAACAGCCTTCTTTAGCCTAAATAACATCTGGAAGTCCTCCCAATACAGCACAAGCACAAAATTAAGATTATACCAGAGTTGCGTGCTTTCTGTGCTTCTCTATGGTGCAGAATGCTGTAGAGTCACAGAGAAGGAAATGTCAAAATTGTCCTCTTTTCACACAACATGCCTAAGAAAAATTCACCGAATCTTTTGGCCGAATACCATCACCAACCAAGATCTCCTTACTCGTAGCAAGCAAGAGGACATGCATACAGTCATAGCTGGCAGACGCTGGAGCTGGGTTGGTCATGTCCTCAGAAGAGACCCCGATGCCATCACAAGAACAGCTATGCTTTGGACCCCTGAAGGAAAGCGAAAGAGAGGCCGACCAAAAACAACTTGGCGGAGGACTGTGGAGGCTGAGATGCAAAGAATGAACCAGAGTTGGGGCACTGTACGAAGGATGGCCACCGACCGTGCAAAGTGGAATCAATTTGTTGTTGCCCTACAAGACGCCACTAGGCGTGATGGCCACTGACTGCTTTGACGGTCGGCGGCTAAGGATCAAAGAAGAAGAGAAGAAGATATACAGGGTGTTTCAAAATTATGTATACACGCTTTTAAAATTATATTTCATGAAAACTATAGACAATTTTAATTTTATTCCCTTTGTTTTTAAGGACTATCTTCACTGCACATGGACAACTCCTTCAGTGCTCCGATCTCCTCCCTTAGATCACACAAGGAGGATCTCAGCATAGAGCACGAACGCCGTAGCACCAGTGAGAATCCTAATATGTGTATATAGGAATCACACATTCTATATACATTTTTGAGGTTGGTAGGTTTTTAATTTTTAAATTTTGTCAGGGCAGAGGCCATATGCCTACTCTTTACGATTTCCAACTGTCGTGGGTTATTTAACGTGCGCAACTTGCACACGGGATCTCCTATTTTTTCGCCGTTATCCGAGAAGGTTAGGCATCGGATCTCACTACCCAGGAGACTATGAGGGAGTATGACATCATTAGGACCACTGGTTCTGAAAATATTTCCATACATTATATACTCTACGACAAACTCTCTCTGGATACAGAAATTGACAGCCGCATTGGCAAAGCTGCAGCTACATTTTCTCGCCTCACAACGAGTGTTTGGGAAAACTCCAAATTCACAACGAAAACTAAAGCAGCGGTATATAACGCCTGCGTCACCAGCACACTTCTATATGGCAGCGAGACATGAACAACCTATGCTAAGCAAGAAAGCAGTATCAAAACCTTCCATTTACGGTGTCTACGCCACATCCTCAGTATTTCGTGGAAATACAAAGTGACAAATATGGAGGTGTTGTCACGTGCTGGCCTTCACAGCATGTATACACTGGTTAGACAGGCAGACTACGCTAGCTTGGCCATATTCGCCGCATGGGAGATGGTCACATCCTGAAATATATATTCTACGGACCACTGGCAGATGGTCAAAGAACAGTTGGTCGACCGCAGTTGACATCCAAAGATGTGTGCAAGAGATACATGAGGGCACTGGACATAAATCAAGCAACCTAGGAGGATGAAGCTGCCTATCGCACCAAGTGGCGATGCTTTACGGCGCCACCTCAGATTGGGCGAAAAAAGTTCTCACGGCAAGCAGAAGAGAGGAGAAAACGTCGAAAGGAACACCAGGAAAATATGCAGCTGAGGGCTGTTACCTCAGGGACCCATTACCATAATCAGGTATGACTGTAAGGGCTATTATTATTATATACCCTTTACTGGGAATCGAACCAGAGTTACCTTCAGAATCTTATGTGGACGCTTTACGTCCTAGCCACTCCGACCCCTTAATAAATAACAATTTTACTTATTATATATTAAAGCTAGACGTATTAAAGAATACGTAAAAGAACTATTCGAGGACAACAGAGGTAAAAAACCATCACCAGATTCTAATGAAGGCCCAAACATTCTCAGATCAGAAGTAGAGAATGCCATTCATATGATACAAAAATTGAAGATCAGCAGGCATGGATAACATAAAAATTGAAATGATAGAAGCTCTGGTGAGCTTTGGTATAGATACAATCACAGAAATATGCAACGATATATACAATACAGGATATTTACCATACGACACGAAGACTTCAGTTTTTATAACATTGCACAAAAAACCAAATGCAACAGAATGTTCAGACTTCAGAACAATCAGCCTGATGAGTCATGCAAATAAGATACTGCTCAAAATCATACAGGAAAGAATAAAAAGTAAAGTAGACAGCGAAATCCAAGAAGAACAGTTTGGATTTAGACGGAACAGTGGAACAAGAGATCCAATATTTTGCCTAAGAATATTAGCAGAAAACTATACAGAGGTCCTAAAAAGTATATATATGTGCTTCATTGACTATAAGAAGGCTTTTGACAGAATCCATCATGAGAAAATAATTGAATGCCTCAAAGACATAGGTATTGAAGGAAAAGATATAAGAATACTCAGTAACCTTTATTGGGAGCCAACTGCCACATTAAGATCGGGAAGGAATTATTCACCATACATAGACATAAAAAGAGGTGTCAGACAAGGTTGTGTGCTGTCGCCCTGCCTATTTAATTTATACACCGAAACATTTTTCAAACATACAGGAAATACCAAGACTGAACATCAGTGGAAGGTCAATAAACAACCTTAGATATGCAGATGATACCGTGTTGTTAGCTGAAAGCGAACAGGAGTTACAAGAACTAGTGAAGCAAGTGAACAGTATAAGTCATGAATATGGACTCGACATTAATATTGAGAAAACAAAAACTATGATAATTAGCAAAACAGACGATAAACCCACATTAAAGATAAGCGTAAATGGAAAAATCCTGGAACAAGTCAAGAGCTACGTATATCTTGGTCATATAATAACAGAAGATGGCAGATGTGAAACAGAAATCAAGAAGAGAATAGGAATGGCCAAAGCTACATTCAACAACACGAAACATATACTGACATCCAAACAGTTATCTCACAAATTAAAACTGAGAATCATAAAGTGTTATATATATTCTGCATTTCTGTATGGTGCAGAAACATGGACGATGAATAAGCATTTGGAAGAAAGAATTGAGGCTCTTGATATGTGGATATATAGAAGAATGGGGCGTATCTCATGGAAAGAGATGAAAACAAATAAGGAGGTCCTAGAAAATCTAGGTATGAAAAGAGAACTAATGAGAGAGGTCAAAGTTCGGCAGCTAAAATACTTTGGCCACATAAAGAGGCATAACACCTTGCAGAAGACCATAACAGAAGGGAGAGTTGAAGGCAAACGTGCAAGGGGAAGACAACGCAATAAGTGGGAAGATAACATCAAGAGATGAACGGGAAAGAGTCTATCAGAGTGCACCACCAAGACAAGAGACAGAAGACGTTGGAGATCCATTACAGCCAACCTTCGTTGTGGAGATGGCGACTGATGATGATGATATTAAAGCTAACAGACAGACAATTTGTTTCACAATGAAACAGTTTTGTTTTATTTTTATTTTTTTCTCTAACCAGCGGCACTCGAGCTTTCCAGCCATTTCGGCCCGATGACACGTCATTGCGAGCCTTCGCTCCTTCCCATCCACAGAGAGTTTATCTGCAGGAGCCGTTCAGGTTATTCAGTCAAATCCCGGTCGATGACACTCCTACATAAGTAAGCGCCCCGGCTTGCACCTTGAAAACCTGGTCGCTAGCGTAACGTGGTAACCATTACACCAGCGCGGCTCCCTTTGTTTTATTTTTTTAGATACACACAAAATGACAAAGCACTCAAATAAAGTTTTGAAGAAAAGACATTTCTAAAAGAACTGAAGGTTGGTGAGAGATGTCGCTGAAGTATTCATGCCGAACATGGGCATTTTGAGCATTTAAACTAATTTTGTGTTATGTTGAAACAATTATCTTTTAGCTTTAGAATGTGATTTAAAAAAATTATCAAGATAATAATTATTATTCAATATTATTATATTAAATATTATTATTCAAGATATACACATTTTTATAATGTGTACGTACATTATGTTGAAAACACCCTTTTATAATTGTCCCGTGTATTTCCTGGTGGTCTCTTTTAGGACAAATAAAGAATAAGACAGCTGCCCCTACAGGCACAACGTACAAAGGGCCACTAATATGAGGCTCAACATGAGGATGGCAACGTCATCATATAAAATACGCTGTCACAGAAACTACCGCTGTGAATGCTTGGTGAACGCTTCCTGTCAGAGGACCAGCTTGCTATTGAAGCTCCGTGAGGCTGCATAAGGAACGTCAAATTAAAATGATGGTGTTAGGTAATTAAGTCAGAATCTTCACTGTGGCCAGACGGTCAAATGTTTTTATTTATTCTCCGCTGCAGGTAAGAGGTCAAGTTAGCGTCACTGTAGGTACCGCCATAAGGGTATGAAAAGGGGATCCCGTTACACGCCCATTGAGGCATATTGGGAATATGGTGTTAGACCCTTATTTTCGTGACCATCGGTACACAGGGGTGATGTGGTCAGCATCACGCCTGCCGCCTTAAACCTTCCCAGAGTTACTCTGGTACCCAATTCTTGAGGCTGGGTCGACCCTGGAGCTGTTTGCGGTCTAAAAAATCTCACCTCAGCTGGGTATTGAACCATGGATCACTGAGCTAGGAAGGCAGTGTACTAACCACTGCACTACCGCGGCTCCGTAGGGGTATGAAGTGTTAGAGAATTCACTACATTAGGTCTAACATCGGTAGGTGATGTGACAATTTCCCTTATTTGCTGCCTTTTCCTTCCATAATTGAAGAGCAAAGTCATGTACCCAATTCATGTCCTTCCACACAATCCTAAGGACAATTCTCCGAATCTTTTGGCCCAATATCATCACCAAACAAAAACTACATATTCGGAGTAACCAAGAGAACATGCACACCTTCATAGCTGGCAGACGCTTGACGGGTAGGCCACGTCCTCAGAAGAGACCCTGATTCCATCACAAGAACAGCTATGCTATAGACCCCCGAAGGAAAGCGAAAGACAGGCCGACCAAAAACAACTTGGCGGAGAACTGTGGAGGCCGAGATGCAAAGAATGAACCAGATGTCACGCTTGGCTAAGACAATTCTGGCACTCTGTTGGTTAAGACCACCCTGGTCTACTATTCCCTCTCATTTTCTTATTTTTTTTTGTCTCTTGACAGCGGTAGCTTGCGGAAACGGGTCTGTCACTTTATAATTGGACAGGTTAACTCCACTTTCTCTAGCGTTGTTGTGAGCGGAGGAGTATCTTAAGTCTTTTCAAGTCTTCTGTATGCTGGTCGGCATAATCTGTAAGGCGTCCAGGGACTTTTTCATTGCTGGTGGCGGCGACATTCCTTGGTCACAGCACGCTCTTTCTGGTAGAAGGCAGCCGAGTTCCCTGAACTTGACACGGGAGAAAGACGCTGCCTTTCATGTGACCGTGCATGGCTTGAAACTCTACGCCAAAATGTCGGTCCAGCTTTAGTATTGCTTTCATCCAGGAAACACGGGAAACCAAGTTCCCGGGGCCTTGCGTCATTATTACGCACGCTCCATGTTTCCGGGGACTTCGACTCGCAGGGGAGTCGAACATCTGCAAGCTTTAGTCTCCCGTATAATTAGGTAACTCACTGTCTAGCACTTAATGTCTCCAAAATTCTCTACTGTAGAATGGGCGTTGTTCTACAACTAGTACTAACGACTAGCTACACTTTGGTGTTATTCTAATTCTTTACATCTCTGAGAGCTCTTAATTAAATAGATAGTAGATGTATTAGGAACTTAGTCATTTTCTTCATCACGGGCTAACGCGTTTAGTATTAAGTTTTTACACTCACTTATCATGGCGGGAAAGTGAATAATTGTTAAATTCGCTACCTACCACTAAACCTTGAAAATGATTCAAATAGTAATTGTTTTGTTCGAAGGAAAATGGGTGTTAGTTTATGTCAATTTTTCGTAAACAACGGTAAACCCAACTTAAAGTGCTGCTACGAGTGTCTGTAAAGAGTTTTCCTAGTGTTGTAAATAATTGTGCTATATTATTATACTGTATCGGTATTATACTAAGATTATACTGTAAAAACAACATAGAGGATCATCCATGAGTCCCTTTATAATGTCTATTGTCATATGGCATATATGTAAATATTGTTGTTGGTTAGTGCGCATTTTTGGAAATTAATGAGGCATTATGGAGTTTCCATGAAGATCATTAACTTAATAAAGAAGACCTATGAAAACATGACATGCAGTTATTCATGAAGGACAACTTACAGAACTGTTTAGGATTATAACAGGAGTGAAACAGGGATGCCTCTTGTCTCCATTTCTTTTCTTACTAGCAATAGATTGGTTATTAAAACAACACCACACAACAGAAATGAAATCCAGTGGAAACTGACTAAACAGCTTGATGATGTTGATTTTGCAGATGCCTTGGCTCTTCTGTCCCATAACCATAATCAGATGCAAGAGAAAATGAAAATTCTCGATAAGGGGTCATAACAAGTTTGCCTAAAAATACACTGGGAAAAGATTATGATAATAAATGCAAGTGTCACAGTGACTATTAACTATTAATTTATTTTACCATTTCGTTCCATATGTTATTAACTCTTTTAATGTTCTGTTTTCCTGGACATTTTGTATTTCTTTTCTTTCATTTTTTCACCTGTTCAAACCCCACCCGCGTTTGGTTACGTTTGGCTGGCCTTCAGAATTAAAAATTCTTCAACAGTCAGCGTAGCGGTAACGTAATGTTACCTAAACGCACCTGTGGTCCGTCCGAACAGGGGGAATTTCTCTGGTCGCGCTAAGCCTTTGATCACGAAAGAGAGACGGTTTCTGTGAAAGAAACCGCTTGTCTGTGGGAGGTAACTTCTGCAGGTGGTCTCTGTGTTTGGCCTTCAGAACGCATTAGTGATCATAATATTATGTCTATCGGGGAAATTTTCTCAAAGTTGTTGCTTCTGAAACCTTTTGTCTTACTCTAGATTACGTCTTTCGCTGAACATCTGTAGAAATATGCAGGCCAGGTGTCCGGGGGGGGGGGGGGGGGGGGGCGTCCTTTGTAATCTATAAGAGTAGACGGGTTTAATAAGCCAACACACTCGTGAATATTCCTGGCCCGTAGATGACCATATGAGACTAAGGCAGAGATAGCACGGCAGTACTAGAATGTGTTTGCCTATGTTCTAGTCATCTTTCGGGGTGAGTTGACATATCTTATAATTATAATATGATATATTCATGTTAGTTTTTTATATATCTGTTAGGAAAGTGACTTCAATTCATTTCTGAGGACTTCTCCTAGTAATTTTATTCAGTGATAAGGTAGCGCTGTCTACGGCGTTAGTAAGGATGCTTAAACTGTTACGGTTTATCATGGGTTAAATGTTAAACTTACAATAACAGATACTAGGCGTAGAATCAGTCCACAGATGCTTATCATGGGTTAAGAATAGGCTAAATTAACTGTCATTTCTGTAAGATAATGTCAGGTGTGGATTGTTCACTTAAAATTGAATAGTGAGATGCAGGCAATAACTCTGGATTATAGGAGATAGTCACTTATTCCTTTTTGATAGATGGTTGGTTGTTCGTCCATCACGGGTGATGAAGACCACTCTGTTCATCCAATTATTTAAGAATATGTTAGGTTAGTCTATGGGTACGAAGGTGACTGAAGAGCCCGATGCGGGCCTGGAAAGATCTTGGACAGTGTGGGCAGGGAATGTTTGCTTCATGTGAAGGTTTTATTTCACGGTCCTTTCTAGCTTGTCTCCGCTGTTCCGCTGCTGCTCTTCTGGATGATTCGCATGCCGCTGCACCTTTACGAAGAGATGTGCGCCAAGCAGTTCGGTCTTGCGCAGCAGCTTCCCATGTGTCTGGGTTTAGGTCAAAGGTTTTCAATGACGTCTTTAACGTGTCTTTGAAGCGCTTCTTTTGGCCACCATGTGAGCGTTTACCCTTCTGCATCTCACCATAAAAAAGTATCTTTGGCAGTCGATGGTCTGGCATGCGGACTACATGACCTGCCCAGCGAATTTGTGACTGCATCAGAATAGTATCAATACTAGGGATACCAGCTCTGTCAAGAACGGCGGTATCCGGGATCTTGTCTTGCCATTTGATGTTCATTATCTTCCTGAGACAGACTGTATGGAAGTGGTTTAGCTTCTTTACGTGGCGCCTGTATACAGTCCATGTTTCACATGCATATAGCAGCACTGGAAGCACCACAGCTCTGTACACCTTCAGCTTTGTCTGTAGACTAATGCCACTTCGATGCCAAACGTTGGTGTATAGTCTGCCAAATGTGCTGCTGGCTTTGGAGATCCTGGTGTTCACCTCATCATCAATGACAATGTTCTGGGATAGTGTGCTACCAAGGTATGTGAATCTGTTCACAACATTCAGTTTCTCACCATTAACCTTGATGACTGGCTCAGTATAAACTGTGCCAGGAGCTGGTTGGTACATGATTTCTGTTTTCTTCGTGTTGATGGTAAGCCCAAAGTTGGCGCAGGCTTCGGAGAATCTATCCACACTATGCTGCAGATCAGCCTCTGAGCCAGCATTGAGGGCACAATCATCAGCAAACAGAAGATCTCTGATGGTGTGTGATTTAACCTTGGTTTTTGCTTGAAGCCTCCTAAGGTTAAACAATTTTCCATCAATACGATTACTAATGTCGATTCCTGTGTCCCCGTCTCTAAAAGCATCAGTCAGCATAGCAGAAAAAATGATACTGAACAGAGTCGGTGCAAGTACGCACCCTTGTTTAACTCCATTTGAGACGGGGAAAGGCTCTGATAGCTCACCGTTTTACTGAACTCTAGCCAGCATTCCATCATGCAGTTGCTGCACTATTGTGATAAATTTCTTTGGGCAGCCGTATTTTGCCATGATCTTCCATAGACCCTCTCTACTGACCGTGTCGAACGCCTTTGTCAAGTCGATGAAAGCTGTGTACAGGTCACAGTGCTGTTCTTGGCATTTTTCTTGTAGCTGTCTTGCAGCGAACACCATATCTGTGGTTCCACGTTCTTTCCGGAATCCACACTGACTTTCAGGTAAAAGACCTTTGTCAAGATGAGCCGTAAGGCGATTCAAAAGGATTCTGGCGAATATCTTCCCAGCGATTGATAAAAGAGAGATGCCTCGATGATTGTTGCAGTCTTGGCGATTACCTTTACGTTTATATAGATGTATAATTGAGGCATCTTTGAGATCGTGTGGGATGGTTTCACTCTGCCACATTTTCTGGAAGATCATATGAAGTTTCTCTATCAGAACTGCACCGCCATCTTTATAAACCTCAACAGGAATTGAATCGGAGCCAGGGGCCTTTCCACTAGACAGTTGACGAATCGCTTTTTTAGTTTCCTCCAGAGTTGGTACATCATCTAATGCTTCATTTATAGGAATTTGGGGCAGGCGGATGATGGCTTCGTCGTTAATAGATGATGGCTGGTTCAAGATATTATTAAAATGTTCAGCCCAGCGTTGGAGCATTTTTTCCTTGTCTGTAATTAGTGTTTTTCCATCTGCATTAAGGAGGGGAAATGATCCTGATGATGTTGGACCATAGACCGCTTTATATCATCTGAGTTCTCATCAAACCAGTCATTTTGTTTCTTGATGGAAGGACCCAGGACCTCTGTAGCAGTGTTGTAGATCTGCTCACTTAGGGCTGCCCAATTTGTTTCCACACTTTGGCCGTCTAGCGAGATAGATTTGAGACGGTCTTCTAAGGTGTCAGTAAATGACTGTTTGATTTTTGTCTTCTTTAGTTTGGTGACATCCAGCCTCTTTTGAGTTTTCTTCCCCTGAGGGCGCCTGGCTGGTTGGATACGAATTTTAAGTTTAGATACAATGAGGCGATGATCAGTCCAGCATTCGGCACCACACATGGACTTGGTCACCCGGACATCTTGCCTGTCCTTCTTCCTAACAATTACATAGTCAATTAGGTGCCAATGCTTTGAGCGAGGGTGCATCCAGGAGGTCCTGTTGCGGGTAGGAAGTCGAAAAATGGTGTTGGTGACAAGGAGGTCATGTTCTGCGCAAGTCTGGAGGAGACGAAGTCCATTACTGTTACAGCGACCCACGCCGTACCTACCAATAGTGCCATTCCAGGAGATGTTATCTGAGCCTACTCTTGCATTAAAGTCACCAAGAATGATGAGCTTATCTGCTTTAGGAACTGATGCAATGACTGCATGTAGTTCTTCGTAAAACTTATCCTTGACATCATCCTGGTTTGTCATAGTTGGTGAAAATGCGCTAATGATGGTGGCATGTTTTCTTCCATAGAACAGAGGGATCTTGACCGTCATGAGTCGGTCATTTATTCCCTTTGGGGGCCCCGCTAACTTGCTGACAATTGCTGTTTTGATTGCAAATCCAACCCCTGCTTCTCGTCTTTCTTCAGCTCCTCTTCCGCTCCAAAAGAATGTATAACCTGCACCCTTTTCGCAAAGTTGGCCCTCGCCTGCAAGTCGAGTTTCACTCAGTGCTGCTATGTCAATGTTGTACCTGGCCAGTTCTCTCCCAATCAGGGCAGTTCGTCTCTCAGGTCTGTTTGCGTTAAAGTCTTTGTCAAGTAAAGTGCGCACATTCCATGCGCCTAGAATGAGGGGGAAAAATCTGTCCTTTCTTTTTCTTATATGTCGACCGCCGAAGTAGGGTACCCACCAACCGCGGTAAGCTGGTTAGGTAATGGTGAAGCAGGCAATGTTTAGGGCACCTTTTCTAGCCCCTTCCTCATGCCATGGAGGTGAGCAGTGCTTTCCTAAAGAGGGCTGCTCAGACACTCAGGGGGCTGCCGAATCCCACTGCTGCTCCGATCAGTGGAAGACGACCATATGGCCTGAGCCGCCTGTGTGTAGGTCTGCGACTACGACTGCCAGCGTACCCACGCCTGCCGCTTCGCCTCTCGCCCATCGCCACAGGACTTGTTGTGAGTGGATGGATGAATGGATGAATGGATGAAAGTGTGACTTGCGCGGTGATTTGGATTAAAGTGAGGAAGAGTTGCGCAATTCGTCGACCTCACTCTCTCGCCTGGGTCCATCTCAATCCAGTGGCAAGACAAGTCAAGACGACTGGAGATGAAGTCAGGTGCAGTGGATGACCTGGGCTTTCTACGTGCCTCGCTGTGCTCCTTACGCTCCACAGCGCGTTGCTGGTATTCGCCGTCATGCCCGTTGAACCAACAGGTGGTTTCTTCTTTCTTTGATAGATATTTCTAGTGGCAAGGGAGAATCATTTTATGCTTACTTGTGTGGCTAGGCACTAGTCTATAACTTTTACAGAAAGCAGTCATCAGGCATAGATATAATTATATCTTATGATTCAGCCACAACTGTATTATTATAGCAAGAACATTGCATTTTCTTTGTACTCATTTTGTGGAATATTAATATATTTCCCCAAAGGGACATATGATTTATTTGTGTAATGTCACATGCTGTAATCTGTTTATGTAAATTAATTTAATGTTGTAAGATGAATAAGCATATTCATTTAACTGCAACTACAATGTTAGGTTTCCTGTATGTTAAGATTGGGAGAAGAGGAGGAGATTTTGCTGTCAGAACATTTACTGACAGTTACATGGGTGTACAAAAGATATTAAGCCTATGCGGGCACATGCTATAACTGATAAAATGGAAGGAGCGGAGCATGACTAGGTTATAAAACATTAGATTGATTTTGTTGTTGCTTGAGGTAAAGGGTGTCTTTTTTGGGTCTCAGTTTCAGGGAGACCGAATCGCTAGAGCAGACTCCAGTCAGGCGAAGAACGACATGTCCTCTTCGATCTAGAGGGTTTCTGAATACCGCTAGCGTCACGAGTAGTCAAACCCCGTTCCTGAACCTAAACCCTTGTGTCAACGCCAAGTTAAGCTCACGCAGTGCAACGGAGCCAACGCTAAATCTGGAATCACCAAATGCAGTAGTAGTTCCCTACTTGCCTATTGGATAACCAGTCAGAGCATTGCCGCTTCCAGAATATCAAAACCGCCCAGCATGTCTATAGCAGAATCTGATATCACTCGACTTTGTGTGCCTAAACGGGGCACTCAGCCAAAACCACAGCCAAACCAGTTTAAACAGGATTTACAGCCAAGCAAGCAATAGCGCCGGATAAGAGCGCCTGGGACTCCTTGTCCTCAAGTAACTTCATACGGTGTATTTCTGGGTTTATGTAGAATTTCGCACGTATGAGCAGCCATCTATGGACAGAGTTCCAGCCCCCCCTCACGCAAGTAGCGGTCACCAACGTATAGCACCTACAAGGAAAGTTATGCAGTCTATTCAAATCATCTTGAAGGATATATGCACGTAAGACACTTTCTGGAGCTAGCACCTTTGGTCCCACGAAAGCGGACAGGCTGTCGCTCAGTTCGTTTAATTGGTCAGCAGGAGATAAACAGCGTCTTCCAGTTTTCCCTCACGCATTTAAGGTCACCAAAGCATAGCACCAACAAGGAAAGTTTGGTATTTCACTTCATTGATCTTGAAGGATATTTATCTGTAAGACACTTTCTGGAGCTAGCTTCTGGTCCCACGAAAGCGGTCAGGCTGACACGCAGTTTATTCATTTGGTAAAACGGAGGTAAAGAGAGTCTTCCAGCCCCCCTCGCGCAAGTAGGGAGGAGTCACCAATGATAGCGCCTATACAGTGATTTTATTCAGGTTAATTCCATCACCCATGGAGGATATGTAAGAAAAAAACCACTTATTGGAGCTATTTCATCTGGTCCCGAAAGCGGACGGACTGACACTCGATTTATTTATCTCTCCGTGTTAAACAGGTTTTACGAGTTTTGGTGGTGTGTGTGTTTGTGGGTGTGTATTTGTATTATTGTGTTTATTGATGATTATTGATGACTAATGATGATTATTTTGAGTATTGGTGCAATTTTATGTTGTTGGTGATGAAATGCATTATTTTCATACATGCTTCTTCATTTAATAAAGTTTACACCTTTATTGATGCGCTGTTCATGACCCTTCCATCCATAATTAAACTTGTTTTAGCTCTTTACTATAATCTCTATGTTTGATAAGAGAAAAGAGTGAGAGTAGGAGGGGCTTAGACAGTAAAAGTGAGTTGAGGCTTGGAGAGAGAGATCACTTTGATAAATCTTCTTCCAGGTTGTCTCAAGTCCATCTCCTATTTACACCTTTCTGTGTGTGTAATCTATAACTCTGTCAGTCCACTATCCCTTGTCGATTTCACTACTATTGTCCAACTCGACAAATACTCTACACTTTACTCAACCACGACAGCAAGAAATGATAACAAGGTTGAACTTGAAGAAACACCACTAAAGGATTTAGAATCGTACACATGTCTTGGTAGTAATAGAAACAGAGTTGGACGGACAGACAATAAAATCAAAATAAGAATACACAAAGTAAGAGGAGTTTTCATTGCATTGGGAAACATATGGAGAACAAGAGAAATCTAGCCCAACACGAAAATAAGAATTTTCAACTCAAGTCCTATTGTATGGCTCTGAGACGGAAAGCAACAAAAATGACAACCAAAAAGCTCCAGACTTGTATAAACGGGTACTGGCGTAAGTAGTAGTATATGTACGCTACGGGTAGTATTCAGGAGGCGCGCCAGGAGGCGCGTGACTTTTTATATAAGCGCATTCAAGAGGCGCACAGGAGGTGCGCCAGGAGGCGCGTGAGTGTTATATAGTAATATATTTTAGCCGGCGTGACTTCCTTTGACGAGCAGCTGGCGTCCTGGTAGGTTGTAGTGTATTTATTGTGTGTAGGTTGTTGTGTGTTGTAGTTGACCGGTGGTGTATTGTGATGTTTTTTATTTATGTTATACGTACAGACAGGTACACATATAGACGATATTACAACAATTAGACGTATATTTAGTTATACATATAGACATATATTACGATATTTAGACATAGAAACGACTGGTAGTGTGGTAATGTGTTTGGTTGTAGGTATCTTAATTGTGTGTTGTAGTTGGCGGAGCGGCCGACTCGTGGGGTGTGTTGGGGTGTGGGTTTTTGTGTGCCGGTATTTTAATTGTTGTGTATACAATATTTATATATGGGAGTGAAGTGTTAGAACCTTTACTGGGACCAGCATCGAGAGATGGGAGGGTAGTGTTAGAGACCTGTACTTGGTCTCTCATCGAGAGGTGGGAGCATCGAGAGGTGGGAGTGAAGTGTCGATTCCGCAGGAGGAGCGTCTGCAGGAGGCGCATGACTTTTTATATAGCGATATATACTAGCCGGGGTGACTTTCTCTGACGATCAGACGCATGGCTTGTTATATAGCAATAAATTTGTTCGATATTGGCGGGCGTGTTGTTTATACAAAATACTTAGACTATATATATATATATATATATATATATATATATATATATATATATATATATGTGTATATATATATATATATATATATATATATATATATATATATATATATATATATATATATATATATATATATATATATATATATATATATATATATATATATATATATATATAGTCTAAGTATTTTGTATAAACAACACGCCCGCCAATATCGAACAAATAAAATATAAAAAATATAAAAAAATCGATAATGACGGATAATATAAAAAATCAATAATGGTGGGTTAGTAGGTTACTAAGGGGGTTGTGAAGCGAGTGGAGCCTTTTTGTGCTGGCGCGGGTGACGACGCATGGGTGTGTACATTTTGGGGTGTAGCAGGAGAGTGGGCCAGCATTGAGAGGTGGGAGTGAATGTCCACTTGGCGCAACACGGTCGGGTTTCATTTGATCACGCCTCGTATATGTATACCCCGCTAAACGCTAAGCCGTATAGTGCTGGTTTGCTATAGCGCGCTTTCGTCTTGCAGTTGTCTTCTCAAAATAAGAAAAATAATAAAGAAGTCATTAAAAGTGGCACAGTTGTTAAGCTAGGACTGTTCACCAAATGCGGCCACCTTTATTCACATTGCGACTCACCACTGTTGCTGTGATGTGTCGCTGTTTTTCTGATATACCTATGTATGCATAACTACACTATATTAACAAAATGTATTTTAAAATGTTATAACTCAAGATCTTAATGTATAACATTGTGTGTGGCTTACTTAAGTTAGCAAGTGGCGGATGCGTTAGCGGGTCAGCTTTTAAAGAGGCTGTCTTTCATAAGAGTGGAAACGAGAGTCGCCACATTGTTTTTACATGTACCTTTCTCTCCATATTTTTTTTAACGTCTCTTCATTTATGATTTAAATAATTCCACGTTTAATAGTTTTCTAATCATAACAAATACAGTAGCACATAAATGATTACGTAGAGCAGAGCTGAGCCGTACGAGACTACAAAACTTTAGTCTCCTGCCCTTCCACAGGTCTATCGCCGACATCTAAGGCACATTGTTACCTCTCTTATTTTAAGGAATTAATCATTCTTCCAACTTGTGCTAATACAGGGTTTCTCAACCGGGGTTCCACAGTACCCTAGGGTTCCGCGACACGTCGCTGGGGGTTCCGCGAAAGATCGTGAATTAAAAAAAATAAATAAACGTCGTTTTTTGAACTTTGAGCGCAGGTCAATGCTAGTGCTTGCAGTGATGGACAAGGACCGAGCAGCCCCGTATAGATAATTGCAACAGGACTGTGCTCACTCCTGCACATACCACATTTCCTTAGCATCTTGTAGAGTAGAAATTTGATGCATGACTTTTAGGGCTTCTTCATTACCATCATCAAGTTCCATGCCTAGTGGCGTAGGAGATCATGTCTCTCCACAACTTCCTGTCTCCAGTACAATTTATCAACTCTGCTGTTGACTTCTTTCCATGTCACGATGTCCAACTGTCCAGTAGTTGTTCACTTTGTCTTCCTCTATCTCTTTTTCCTTCACTCTTACCTGTTGTTACTATATATCCCAGCTTTCCTCTTCTAATGACAGGCCCCCAAAAAAGTGGATTGCCGTTTTCTAACTTGTGAAATAAGTTTCCTTTGTGCATTGGACTCATTCAAGACATCCTCATTACTCCTTTTGGCAGTCCATTGTATTTTGAACATTTTTCTGTAAAACCACATCTCTGTGGCCTCTAGTGCCTTCTCCGCTTGTTTGCCAATTGTCCATGACTCACTCCCATACGTCAGAATTGGTTCTATATAACACTGAAGAACCCTCTTTCTTATTTCTAATGACAATGAATTGTTGTATAAAATACTCTTCATTTTATAGAATCCAGAGGCCTACTTCGATAAGGCTAAAAAAAAAAAAAAATCAAGTAAGAAAAAAAAGGAAGACATTAAAACAAAGGAACAACTTAAGTTTTTTTCTACTAACACTACTGACTTGCATTAGAGTTGATATTCTCTGTGGAAAAAAGAGGTGCGGGAGATCAACGGCACAATAAAAGTAGGCTAATATGTTGGCTAAAATAAACAGATCCACAGAAAAAAAATCCTTCTCTACTCAAAAGAGCATTGACAATTTGTATTAATAACTTGTATTATACTCGTATTTACAACTTACTGTTGACGCTAACGTAGCGTGAGCTGTAGATACAATATATGTTATGTAGAGATTCTCTGAGATATGAAATGTAAAGTATTCCTCCAGGGTAAAATTTTTGAGAAAGACTGTGCTAATCATTACGCAGTTCAATATTCTGCATTATACAGTTAAGGGAAGTCGGCAAATTGGATCCTTATCTTCGGGAAGACGCACGTCTGTCCGGACAGTTATCAGGATGATCCTGCTAGTAGTCATATGCTTGTCTCAGAGGTTAAGCCATTCATGTCTAAGTTCACACTGTCTTACGTTGAAACCGCGAATAATTCATTTATTCAGTCGACGTTCCTTAGATGACACGTGGGTACTTGGATAACTGTGGTAATTCTAAAGCTAATTCATGCTTACCAAGCTCCGACCCTCGCGGAAAGAGCGCTTTTAATAGTTCAAAAGGACATAAGGTATAGCATCAATAATGACATGAGATATTGCATCAATAATGACATGAGGTATTGCATTAATAATGACATGAGGTATTGCATCAATAATGACATGAGGTATTGCATATATATGTATTCTGGTGCCAGACTGTAACGGCTGCATCGTTCCTCTGATCTTACCAGCTGCATGGGCAACAGATTGACTTCTTTATTCAAGCGCCCAACATCGTGTCACCGAGACATCGTTTCGGGGGCACGCTCTTATTGTCAGAAATGACTGAAAAGGACAGATTATAAGATACATTTCTAAATTTATGTTTATTATTACCCTTAAACGTCTCGTCAAATACCGTATTATATACAGTTAATCAGTCAGTACCCGTTAGCTCCCCAAGGAGCATAGGCCTTCAACAAACACATGCCAAGTCCTCTTGTCACGTACCATTGGCGCAAGTTCTTTCCATGCTTTCCTCATCATTTTCACCTCTGTATCCAGTTCTCTTCTCCATGTGTTTTTTGGTCTACCTCTGCCTCTCTTTCCCTATGGATTCTAGAACAAGGACTGCCTTGTAATGCTACCAACAAGTTTCCTCAATGTGTTTTCTTCTCAACTCTGGTTCCATTGGCACTTGTCTGGCACACAGTACTCTACACATATCTAATAAATAACCTTTCAGGATCGCATCTCCATTTAGATAATGTTATAAAGATCCCGTAGAGCGCTGTTTCTTTCAGCGCTCCCCTTAATATGAACATATCCTGAGCGTTAAGAGGGGTATTGCTTTATTCGGAGAACAGGTGCTGGATCGGCTAGAAAATTTAAATGATATTGACCTCTCGCGATCGCAGTATTTATAGTGTATTTGTGTAGGTATGCATGCGTGTATGTACGTCTGCATGCATTAATCGTTATGTTTGTGTGTAAGTTAATATGTGTATAAATATGTTAAGTATGAATCTATAGAGCGTCCGATTGACAAAGTGGTTAGAGCGCTGATCACTCGCGGCAAAGGTGCCGGGTTCAAATCACGGTACCGACACGATCCTGTCTACCCAGCTGTAAATGGGTAGCTGACTTTGAGTTAGAAATGCAGCGAGGATGGGAACTGGTCACCCCAAATCTCGACGCTGGACCAAGTATGATAACGTCTCTAACACTTCACTCTCGTAAGGCAGGATCTGCTATGGGACTACCTTGACCTTTACGAATCTATAGCATTGTATGATGTGCATGTATATATATGTATTTAAATGTATGAGGACATGGTCGTAGGAAATATTCAGCATTGTAACAGACATTGCTTCAATGTACAATACTTATAGATAACAACTATTTATTGTCATATAATATATACTACTCGTCAAAAGTCAAGGGCCACTTAGAAAAAACCTTGGTTGAAACCATAAAACAAATCTGATATAAACGTAATTGGTATCAGTCAAAACGGCATTTATTGAATACCAAATTGACATGTCACGTAAAGAAATGGAAAAACACATTTAAACGCATTGAAGCTGTGAAGTGTGTCACCCACCTTTTCAAAAGTCACGCAATAGATATTGGACAAATAGACATTTCAAAATCGGGTATGACCACCGTTTGCAGCAAGGCATTCAAGACAGCGTAGACGCATCGAGTCCACAAGCGTCCGAAGAGTATCCTGATGAACAGCTTGCCATTCCTGAAGCAGAAATGCAGTCAGCTGTGCAACATCCATTGGCAGGGGGTGATTTGTTGACAATCTTCGACCAAGGACATCCCAGAGGTGCTCAATTGGAGAAAGGTCAGGTGAATGAGCTGGTCATGCCATCCTGATGATCCCATGTTGCTGAATAAACTCATTCACCACCCGAGCTCGATGGGGTCGAGCGTTATCATCTTATAGGATGGCATTACCACCTATGGCCTCCAGAGCAGGCTGAACAATTGGTCTCAAGATTTCGTTCTGGTATCTTGGGCCGGTCAAGTTGCCTTGGATGATGTAGAGTGGGGTCCTGCCGTGTCTGTAGAAGATTCACCAGACATGACAGAACCCCTACCATAACGATCCACCTCTCGAATTGTGTCATCAGTAAATCGCTCTCCTGGTCATCTCCAAACTCGAATCCTGCCATCATTGAATGACACAGTGAAGCGAGATTCATCAGTGAAGAGAACTTGACTCCATTGTTGCCTTGTCCATCGGATGTGCTCGCGACACCAAGCAACACGGGCTCTGCGATGAGCAGGAGTAAGAGGGATTCTGACTGCAGGACGTCGAGCAGCCAGTCCAAATTCATGTAAACGTCTGCGAATGGTGCTTCGACTGACATTAACGTTTACAGTTTGTCTCAGCTGACATCTTAGAGTGGAACAAGTCACTGTTCGATGGCGCAGGGCTGACAACAAGAGGTACCGGTCATCATGTCTATTGGTGCATCTAGGGCGACCTGGCCGGTGGCGATCCTCCTCACTTCCTGTGGCCTGAAATCTCTCCAAAATTCTTTGGATAGTAGAGTGTGTCACTGCAAGCCGTCTAGCAACCTCACGGACAGATAAACCACTTTCAACCCACGCTATAACCCTCATTCTTTGTAAGGTGTCAAGACTTCTTCTCGGTGGCATGGTTTTTGCAAGTCATGAAACTACCCTAAGTCTGCTGATTGTAAAACAAATTAAGAGTGAACTCTGTTCACAAAAAGTCGCCATTGCACGTGGAATGTCAATCAGCACGATTACTTCACCTGTTTGGTTGTACGGAAGTTTGAAAAAACAGATTAAAAATGTGAATTTATGGTCAGCAAACCAAATTGCACGTGATCACCATGGTTGTCGGTGAGTTGTTTTTATGCTTAACGTGCATAGAGGACTGTCAGAGGAAGATATTGCACCCATGTTTCCTAAAAACATCCTTCATTTAATCATTCTATTTGCTTATATAAAAGTGTATTGAAAATAATAGGGTGGCCCCTGACTTTTGACGAGTAGTATGTATCTAAACCCAAATGTAGCTGACCAGAAGTTGTACTATGAATATTTCTATACAGCTGAAATCTATAACATGTTATTCTCTTTGGCCTGTGTGAATTGAATGCTTTGTGACGCTGTATTTTTCTTCATTATAATGATCCAGCCACGGACTTGAGACACGATGGGTTTACTGCCAGAGTCATGGGTGTTAAGGTGGGTGCAAAAGGTCTCGTGGCTGCCTAAGTGTATGTTCTACTGAAACTGTTATGGTTGAGCGGACAGTCAAGAACAAGGGCACTTGAGAGAATCAGCGAAACTGCTGAAAAGGCATCGTGCTGACTGTGGAACAAACGCAACGGGCTTTGGAACTCGGGACAGTAATTTGTTTTCAACATAGGGGTTACTAGCGTCCAGCTGGCGGAAAATAGGAGTGAATTTGAAAGCTACAACCAAGGTGGAATATGTTCAATTCTCTGCACTAGACAACAAGAGGCTGACTCTTAGGAGTCATGACCTAAGTGGGCCCGCCTTCCTTAGAGCGTAAAGGAAATTAAGGGACCGAAACACTTGATCGACGGCGGGACTACTTCTGATGATCACATTGCTTTGTATAGAGTTTCTTATCTTCTTTCTATATTAAATACTTTGACAGAATTTTTACTTTATGCTGATTCGCATAATTTACGTTGTTCTTCATTTATTTATAAACATAAATTAAAAAGCAATGTAAATCAATCCATAACGTGTTTACCTAGACGTTTATGAAGAATCAAAAAGTATACCTCATTCTAAGACATTAGAAGCATTGTTTTTGCAAAAGCACTGTTTACGTACTTAACATTAGGTAAATTCATTATTAAAAACATCGTCATTGTAAAAATCACCATTTTCATACATACTATTAATGAAGGATAACAGTAAGTGTTGCTGAATGTCTATATAACAGTACTTTGATAGTGGTGAAAATGGGGTCATGCACATTTGGCAGTAACTTCGTGAGTATTTAATGCTTTCTATGCGTGGACACTACTTTAATAAGGCCAGCCATGGATATGTAATAAGCACAACCAGTTCTGAAATGAGATAAGAGAAAACTGACCAGTCAGTATCAAGGAGAGAAAAACATAATATTAAGAACAAGACTGTACTTGAAGAAACACCACTACAAGATGTACAAACATACATATACCTTGGCAGCAATGTAGGCACAGTTGGAGGAAGAGACAATAATTTCAAAACAAGAATACAACAGACTAGAGGAAATTTTATTGCATCCTTGTTCTGGAATCCACATGGTAAGAGAGGTAGAAGAAGACCAAAGAATACACGGAGAAGAGAACTGGAGCAGACATGAAGAGGATAAAAAAGACATGGATATTTTTTATTTTCTTCTTCGTTTGCCCTCAGACTTCTACGTTAATGACTCTAATAAAGGCTGTTTATTTGTTCTGTAGGGTATCCTGGTTACGTGCTATTATTTTGCCTGTCTGTTATCTCTGCTTGACAAAATTTGAAATCAGGGAATTAGTCTTACAAAGCTGTAAGTTAAAAGCGAAATTTTCACCCACACATACATGTTGCTTCGTTAGAGAAAGCTCCAATCAGAAGTAGTTTATCTTAGCATTTTCAAGCCAAACCAACCACAGATAAGTGTCTGAGTGTGACGTGTAACGGAAAAAGAGTCTACAGTATAATCTGACAGCTTATTGCAACCTAATAGCTGCCCTCTGATTTGCAGGCTAAACACACACACACATATATATGCCGCGGTAGCATAGTGGTTAGTGCACTGGCTTCCTAGCGCAGTGGTCTATGGTTCGATCCCCAGATGAGGTGGGAATTTTTTAGGCCACAAACGGCTCCTGGGTCGACCCAGCCCCAAATGGGTACCATAGCAACTCTGGGAAGGTTAAGGCGGCCGGCGTGATGCCGACCACATCACCCCTAGTGTGCCGATGGTCAAGATAATATGGGCCTAACACCATATTCCCAATATGCCTCAATGGGCGTGTAACGGGTTCCTTTACCTTTATATATATATATATATATATATATATATATATATATATATATATATATATATATATATATATATATATATATATATATATATATATATATATATATACCAGATGTCTATTTCTGCATCGTACCATTTTGTCCCGCCTTCTTTTCTTCTAACACGAGCTAACGAAATGGTTACATAATGCGTGACCTATCAGTCTTATCATCATCATCAGTTGCCATCTCCACAACGAAGGTTGGCTGTAATGGATCTCCAACGTCTTCTGTCTCTTGTCTTGGTGGTACACTCTGATAGACTCTTTCCCGTCCATGTCTTGATGTTATCTTCCCACTTATAGCGCTGTCTTCCCCTTGCACGTTTGCCTTCAACTCTCCCTTCTGTTATGGTCTTCTGCAAGGTGTTATGCCTTTTTATGTGGCCAAAGTATTTTAGCTGCCGAACTTTGACCTCTCTCATTAGTTCTCTTTTCATACCTAGATTTTCTAGGACCTCCTTATTTGTTTTCATCTCTTTCCATGAGATACGCCCCATTCTTCTATATATCCACATTTCAAGAGCCTCAATTCTTTCTTCCAAATGCTTATTCATCGTCCATGTTTCTGCACCATACAGAAATGCAGAATATATATAACACTTTATGATTCTCAGTTTTAATTTATGAGATAACTGTTTGGATGTCAGTATATGTTTCATGTTGTTGAATGTAGCTTTGGCCATTCCTATTCTCTTCTTGATTTCTGTTTCACATCTGCCATCTTCTGTTATTATATGACCAAGATATACGTAGCTCTTGACTTGTTCCAGGATTTTCCCATTTACGCTTATCTTTAATGTGGGTTTATCGTCTGTTTTGCTAATTATCATAGTTTTAGTTTTCTCAATATTAATGTCGAGTCCATATTCATGACTTATACTGTTCACTTGCTTCACTAGTTCTTGTAACTCCTGTTCGCTTTCAGCTAACAACACGGTATCATCTGCATATCTAAGGTTGTTTATTGATCTTCCACTGATGTTCAGTCCTGGTATTTCCTGTATCTGTTTGAAAATTTTTTCGGTGTATAAATTAAATAGGCAGGGGGACAGCACACAACCTTGTCTGACACCTCTTTTTATGTCTATGTATGGTGAATAATTCCTTCCCGATCTTACTGTGGCAGTTTGCTCCCAATAAAGGTTACTGAGTATTCTTATATCTTTTCCATCAATACCTATGTCTTTGAGGCATTCAATTATTTTCTCATGATGGATTCTGTCAAAAGCCTTCTTATAGTCAATGAAGCACATATACATACTTTTTTGGACCTCTGTATATTTTTTCTGCTAATCTTCTTAGGCAAAATATTGCCTCTCTTGTTCCACTGTTCCGTCTAAAACCAAACTGTTCTTCTTGGATTTCGTTGTCTACTTTACTTTTTATTCTTTCCTGTATGATTTTGAGCAGTATCTTAATTGCATGACTCATCAGGCTGATTGTTCTGAAGTCTGAACATTCTGTTGCATTTGGTTTTTTGGGCAATGTTATAAAAACTGATGTCTTCATGTCGTGTGGTAAATATCCTGTATTGTATATATCATTGCATATTTCTGTGATTGTATCTATACCAAAGCTCTCCAGAGCTTCTATCATTTCAATGTTTATGTTATCCATGCCTGCTGATCTTCCTTTTTGTATCATATGAATGGCATTCTCTACTTCTGATCTGAGAATGTTTGGGCCTTCATTAGAATCTGGTGATGGTTTTTTACCTCTGTTGTCCTCGAATAGTTCTTTTACGTATTCTGCCCATCTGTTTGATATGTCTTTCTCATCAAGTAATATTACACCATTTTTTGTTCTTGATACAGCTTCCTCCTTGTGCAAACCGCGACCGATTTGATAATTTCTTTATTTCTTCATGCATATCTCTTGTCATGTGCTTCGCTTCCAAGTCTTCTATTTCCTTACATTTTGTTTCTATCCACCGTTCTTTTGCTTCTCTACACATAGTACGTATGTCATTGTCTATTGTTTTATATTCTGGAGTGTTTTTTTGCTTTCTTTCTTTCTGCCATTTTATTCAAGATGTCATCTGTCATCCAAATTTGATTTTTCTTAGACTCCTTTTTAGGTAAATTTGCATTTGCTGATTGTATGCTTGTTTTTAAGCATTCCCATTTTGCGGTTGCTTTTTCTTCTGGGTTTTCTCTTCTATACTGCTCCATGCTTTCTGTCAATAACTGTTGGTATTTATTTTTGACGTCGATTAAATATTTCTGTTTTATATCTGGTTGTTTCAGCGCTGATATTTCTATCTGGGGTTCCTCCTGTCTTCTGTTTCCTGCTCTTTTCAGCTTTATATTTACTTTGATGATAACTGGATTGTGATCTGAATTTATGTCGGCGCCAGGATGTGTCTTTGCACTTGTGACACTGTTCTTAAATCTATGTTTTATCATGATATAGTCGATTTGATTACGTGTTACATCTCCTGGGCTTTTCCATGTGTATAATTTCCTTGGGTGATGTTCAAAAAAGGTGTTACATATGACCAGCTGGTTTTCTTCACAGAACTGGATAAGTCTGTCTCCTCTATCATTTCTTGTCCCTAATCCATACTGTCCTACTATTTTCTTGTATTTTCCTTTTCCTACTTTTGCATTCATATCCCCCATTACTATCAACACATCTGTAGATTTGACTGGTTTAAGTGTGTGTTGTAGCTCTTCATAGTATTCTTCTATTTCTTCCTCGCTGTAATCTTTAGTTGGTGCATAAGTTTGTAAGATTGATATGTCGAATGGCTTTGCTCTCATCTTTAGTAACATCATTCTGTCATTGTGTGTCCAGTATCCACATACGTATTTTTTTAACTCCTTCTTTATCAACATTCCTACCCCTCTTTCGTGTTTTTCTCCTCCTGAGTGTATAAGCGTGTACTGGTCTCTTGTTATGTAGCCTGTATCCAAAAGTCTTGCCTCTGCAACTCCCAGTATATCGAGTTTCATGTCGGTTGCCTCTAATATAAGATTGTCCAGCTTTCCTTCTCCGTTTAGAGTTCTAACATTCCATGTTCCTATTTTTAGGCTTCTCCTACTAGTTTTTAGGTGGTCTTTCTCAGAATGCTCCCTTTCAACAGAATTTAAGGAACACTCGTCATTATGTACTTCCTTACTCATTAGAGGAGTTGCCTCTTCCCTGTTAATTTGTACAGTAGATTCTTACAGTAGAGTCTTAACAGGGAAGCAAATCAGGCTGTGTATACCTCGTTCCCTCACGCGAACCTCTGTCAATCATAATAGTTTTCAGACAGGCTAGCACGTGGGAGAGACAAAAACACAGACCCTTTTCAAGTTTCGTACTCAGGGGAAGTTAGAAACCCATGGGCTCTTTGATTTTGAGAAGCGGGCATTTCTACAAGGGAACCCGTTAGCCGAATAGAAAGTCTTTTGATGACGGTCGAAAACCTCGACAAAGACCGACCGTAAAGCCTTTTATCTTGATGCGCTTAGCTTCTGAATTCTGGGTACCACCAAAACGCGAAATTAACGCATTCAGAGATCAGAGAATCCTAATGATATATATAATATACTGTAGTTTCTTAACCCCATTGTAAAACGAGTGAAAGAAAGTAAAGCCTAGCGATTTCCTACCAGATATTCTATTAAAATGTTAATTCACGCCACCCGTATAGACAGTAAACTGAAAGTGAAGGATAGAATACAATGTTATATTTCATTTTTGCATATTTGTTATAGTGTTATTATTTTAATCATATACGAGAAAGCCAAACGATGCCGACAATTAATAACTATTTAATGACAGGCGATCATTGTTTAGGTAGCGCGTATGGAGAGATTAAACAATAATTAACATTGTACGCTTAACGCCGGCGCGAGCAGAGGCGGGCGAATTAACATAATTCAGTCCGACCGAACTTAACGCCAATGGCGTCTGCTAACTGGTAGGCGTAAGGAAACACCGTGTTCCTTTTAAATTTAATCAGGACTGACGGAGTGGAGAAGAGATCGTCTTGTCCCCGTCTGTGTGTGTAGATATAGGATTAGCATATTTTTTATATAAAGGTTTCTTGTATTCTTCGCAGACCTGATCACAAGGGCGGCCAGCGGTCTTTTTTCTTTTTTGGATTTGTTATTTTCTCTTTTCTTGGCTTGTGCGTCACCAATTTTATTTGTGAACGGGCACTCGCCAGAGAGTATTGGAGGACAATACATTTTTAACACTAAACTTACCAAACGCAGATTTATGTTTTACCAGCCACAAGTGGTGAACCTTATTTTATCCCGACTCCTGACAGTCGTAATTCAAGGGGAGTATACCACTCTAAATATCTACGCCGTGTAGAATCGGCGCTTTTAACACAGAGTTGACCGATAGGAGAACCATCATCATCATATGAACATTATTTTTAGCAACCAGATGTTTCCCAATACTGGAAGTATTTTTCCCGTTAAAGAGTGAAGCTCAAGAACTCTCCCAGTTTTAACTATTTGTAATAACACTTCTAGGAGAAGCACCAACATAGGCGTTCACCTCATTTAACTAATTTCTGGGGATGGACTGGGGCCAATTTGGATCTGCGACAACTGTAGTGACAGAATATTAGTGAAAATAGATGATATATTCATGGAGTAATTCTATTACCAAGGGATATTACATACCTACCATACCAGGCAATTAGGTAAGAGTGTGAGAGTGGCCACTGTTTGAAAGAGTGTGCGAGTATTTTCTTGTTTGCGGAAAAACTATCCATATATCTGATTTGTCTAAAAGTTTGTTTATTTTACTGGGCGTCATAGAGTACCAATACTGTTCATTCTGTAACAGACTGCTAACCTTCAACCTTTTAGGTTAATAATTTTAGGGTTCTTTTCTCCATTGGCGGAGGGTGCACTTTTTCTGCTTTATTTCATATGCATGTAAATGAATCTTTGATCTTTTCCTTTAGATATTTTGATGTTGTCGAGTTTTAATGATAATAAACTACAAAGAAACTTACCTTTGTGTGTTGGTCAGACCCATACCCATTTATCATTAGTTTTCTCCACGTTTGTGTGTCTTGTTGTCATATAGCTGTGTGTGTGTAGAGAAACTTATCTATTCTTGATAGGGAGGAGAAAGCTGATTTGCAACAAAGTACAGTCGTACTGATAGGTTGGAGGAGACAACCTAATCACTCCAGAGGCATATCCTTTCCCTTAATCTACCACCTGTGAAAAATCTATTTTCTATACTTTCTCGCATATCTGTCGACATCCACTCTACTCAAACGGGGTAAAATAAAACAATTAACCTTTCACACGACACTGAGTTTGGTCTGATTTAACAAAAATAATGTCGCTGAATGTAGACTCATAATCCGTCTGGTTAGGGAGTATTCACACAAACACGTCGAGCAATCAGGCAACCTTAGGGAATGACAAGATATGATAAGACAACCTTGGTCGATGAGAGCGAAAAAAATGTTATAAAGTGCGAGTGAGATAAAAAGAAAATGAAAAGCACAGGGTAGAGCAGTAGGAGGGCACAGGAAAATGTAATTATCGAAGATTTGACTTGTCATAAATTTCAACTTGCTAAACTTCTAGTCTTTGATCTGATTGATCTGTGGTCGGTAAGGTGTTAACTTGCTATTATTTTATTCTTTTCTTTCTGAAGAAAAATCTAATTTTAATGAGCAGTACAGTTTATTTAATCTGCATTTTTTTGTTTTTTTAGGTTGTTTACTAAATTATAAACTAAGTATTGAACATTTAAAGCATTTAGTTATTTATTTTTATTATGCTGTTGATAGCATTATACTATTCAGTTGAAGGAGTTACTTTAGCTGCATTCTTTAGGTATGGAATGAAGTGAAAATGAAGAAAACGTCGAAACAACAACTGTAGTTGGTGGCACGTGACAGAAGTATAGGCATGTATTTGTTGAAGGTTCATACTCATTAGGGAGCAAAAGGGTATTGATTGTTTGACTGAATACATTATATCTTTGATAGCTTCTTTCTTTGATCCTTAGCTACCGAGTTGAAAATGAAGTGGCCATAGTTGGTGGCACGTGACAGAAGTATAGGCATGTATTTGTTGAAGGTTCATACTCATTAGGGAGCAAAAGGGTATTGATTGTTTGACTGAATACATTATATCTTCTTCTTTCTTTGATCCTTAGCCACCGAGCGTCAGTGGCCATCACGCCTGAACATTATATATATATATATATATATATATATATATATATATATATATATATATATATATATATATATATATATATATATATATATATATATTAGCTGCAATTATAAAAATAATAAAAGTCGACTACGAGGGAGTTGTCTACTGTTGTGGACTATGAGGAATGAGATTACAAAATCTGTTTAGTCCAGACAACATTTATGAAAGAAGCGATCCTTACACGCATTTTAGTGTCACGTCACATTTCTTTAAACCCTGTCCCCTCCCCATCTCCTTATCATCACACTTCGTCACAAACATTCGAACCGCCTACCCTTCACTGCGTGACGTCATATGTGGACATCCCATTCGACTAAGCACACCTATATAAACAAATAAAGAGAGAAACATGAGGCCTGTGCCATTGTAATGGTAATGTCTCCCCTTCTTTGCAGTGGTAGTTCAGCAATGGCCAGACTAAGAGTATAAATATGAAGGTATTCAAATGTATCAACCTTCGCTAAAGATTACACTTGGCAGAGATATAAACAGAAGAATGATGCTTCTACCGTAGGGAGCCTCACGGGATTTTAAAGAAAAGCAAGAATAATAACTGAAATAATCTAAGCTGCCATTAACGTATTCTTCTCCCACACCTTCAGTGGGGAAATATTGACTCGTATTTTCTGAACCGTCATTTACTTTGCCGTCGTTGATTATTACGACAAAGTCAATCTGCCATGAGTGTTAAATCACTTTCCTTGTCTTAATCTTTAACAAGATTGATATCTTCCGACATCCCAGTGACATCAGTGCTGTATTTGGGCACGTAATGTTTGCAAACTGACGCCTATCTCCAAATACCATCTATTATTCATATTGGGCAACTAAGACAACATGGTTAGTGGAAATTATCTGGACCCCATGTCCCCGTATGAAGAGATGTTATCCAATTTCGCTGACAACGTCTGGGTTTTCGCCTAGTGCCATCTTGGGCAAAGGCGATTCCAGCTTGTCTTTCATCTTTCACTTTTCCATTTAGTGTTGTCCATACAGGTGTTCCTCAGGGCTTTATTCTCGGCCCTCTTCTATTTACCGTATACATTAATGATCTTCCTCTATACTTCAAACACTCATCATGTGACCTTTTTGCCGATGACTGTACTGTCTATACTAGTGATAAATGTTGCACCACACTAGAACAATCTTTACAAAACGATACACATAATCTTATTACGTGGAGCAACGAGAATCGCATGCAAATAAATATTAGTAAAACAAAATGTATGTTAAGATCAACCAGACAAAAACTACAAAACTTGCAGAAAACAACACTTCAGCTCTTCATTGGAACATCACTAATTGAAAACGTAAATGAACACAGAACTCTAGGTATCACTGTTGACCAACACCTAAGTTGGAACTCACATGTACATGCACTCACAAAGCAAACAGCACAAAAAGTTTACCAATTAGCCAAAATTAAACATTTCCTGGATGAAGAGGCAAGGAAAATGGGAGACGCACAGTCCTTACTCATACAATCGTATACTGTTCAAATACTTTATGAGTGCTGATTATATGCCACCCTAACTGATTGTGTTGTACTTTTATCTAATATACTGTATGGAGGCTCTGATGATCTAGTTTTCATTACAGTATACTTATTCTTAATATTATATTCTTAATAACTTATATTCTTAATTTTATGATCAGGTACTGTTAATGTATGCTGTTATACTTCCTTGTAATGTTGCACTGCCCTTAAATTAATACTTTCAGTACGCTGGAGAATGTTGAGTAACAGTAATAAAAGTTGAGCAAGAGGATGGAAGAATGCAAGAGGGGACTGTGTCCGATTTTCAACCCTTGGCAAATTAATTGCTTTCGTATATGTCTATCTAACTATCTACCTAGTCTGATTCTGGTCTTGAGTTTGGGACGCAAAGGAAATTGGAAAGTAACTGTTTACCCACCTCATCTTGATGAACCTAAAAAAAAAAAATTAAAAAAAAAAAGTCCCTGAGTCATTCAGTTGAACACCGTATGAACATTTTACAAATTCTCATAACATACCTCTGAATATGTCTCAAATCACTAATTTACAGTACGAAGAATTCGATTCTTGTCTTGTTTTTTTTTTTTAAATTTATTTATTTATTTTTCAAATTCATTATTATTATTAATTTTTTTTTTTTGGTTTTGTTATTATTTTTATTTTATTTTAAAAACACTTTAATTATGATGATTATTGCAAATGTAATATTATTTTTATAATGATAAATACCTTAATAATGATTAAAGTAAATGTGAGGATGAAAGGATATTAGTATACATGATGAGAGAGAGAGGAAGAGCAGAATGTCAGACGGGCCTGCGTGCCCAATTCTTAACCCTTTGAAAATAAAGTTCGTTCGTTCGTTCGTTCGTTCGTTGACAATACAAATATCGCCGTAATCTAACAAACACGTCGAGCAAGCAGGTAAAACTGGGATGGTGAGTGACGAAGAAGGACTAGATATGATAAAATAACAATGAACGATGAAAGCGTCAACAGAAAACAAAGGACAAATTAGCAAGCAGAAAGAACAGTCGAATAACACTACCGGAGAGGATTGAAGACCAGAAAAAAAGAGAACGAACGTATACTGTCACAGACATTTATTAATGATCGAAGACTGGAACATAAACTGTACTAACATTAAGAACACACATACATCACGCACGTCAGTCATAAAAAAACAAACCACAAAGAAAACTTCTAATCCTTTATTTTTCTCTTTGCCTTTCATTTCGAGTTGCATTGCTGCTGCAGAACGAAACTTTCTTTTGTTAGAAAATTTCAAAAGTTATATGACACTTGTATTTTCCATTAGAAGTCTTGCCTTGGTCATCCACCTATTTAACAATGGAGAAATGTATTTAATATTAAAACAGGAACATAGAACGATAGCAGACTTAGCAGCGGAAAAGAAAGGAAATAAAGTCATCATCATCAATATATTTCAGCTCACAACCAAACCAAACCAAACCAAATCAAACCAAATCAAACCAAACCAAACCAAATCAAACCAAATCAAACGAAATCAAGCCAAATATCCTGACCAGTGCCATCTGTTCAACATCTTTCCATGTCTTCTTGTAATTATGATAAGGTACTGTAAATGTGTGTAACTGTTATTGTACTGTTACAGTGTTGGGATTTTATTTAAATGTACTTTATTTGTTATGTATTATTTAAGTAACTAGCAAAAACCCGTCAAACTTGACTGGTTTTTAATTATAGTGTGCTGTTTCCGTTCCCGGATAAGCAGATAGAAGTACATTCTTAGAGTGTTTTTGGTTTCTTTCCATTATACAGTGTAATCAAACTGTCCATGAAGTTTGGTATGTTATTGGCTCATGCACACCATTTTTTACGCACTTTTTCTTTGCCGAGCGCTACTAATTTCGTGAAATAATAATAATAATAAAACAAAAACAAAAAACTTAAAGTATTTGCTTTATATAACACCCACGCCGTGCAAATTGCACACTGTGCGTTGCACACTTTTTTCTGTCGGGAATTACTATTTTGAGTGGTGGTAATTATTTTTTGACTATTTGTCTATTTCAGAATTGGTCTACCTGTACTGTGTTCTACTGTGGGCACAGAGTAGCTCTGGTACCCAATTTCATGAGGCTGGGTCGACCCCGGAGCCATTTGCGGTCTAAAAAAATCTCGCCCGAACTGGGGATCGAACCATGGTGTCACCGGATGGCCTACGTTAACGCTAGCTAGCAGGTTAACAATAGTTATATGAAATAGCAAAAGATCTTGAGCAAGATTAGTTGGTAACAAAACATCACTGGTCGAGCATGACCAATGAAATCGTCGATGGCTATTTTTGCCAACAGCAGTCAGAATAGAGCTCAGTCACGCATTTCACAGTTCAGTTATGTAGATGTGTTTACGGGAGAAGGTTGAATACCTTAGTGTGGGCCCCGTGTATTTTAAAGGTTGTGTGGTTAACCTCTGGGCAAGGAAATTCTTATTACTGAAAGATTCAATGTTTCATAAGTTATATTATTCGAGGAGATTGTGTTTTTCCATTTTGTGGGCTGTGTCTACACGGTTTGTATTGATCTCGATTTTTCATATTATAATGATTATTCTGCTATGAAATGTTTAATGAGACTCTAGGCGAAGCCTATCGACATTGTTAGAAGTGCTCAAGCAGACATGTTATTTATGACGATGTCCTTTTACAACGAAATCACTTACTTACTTACTTACTTAGTCGTTCCCCTACTACCTTCGACATCACGATTATTGTAAACACCAAGCGTTCTGGCCGCTGATAGCAAGGATATTGGGTTGTGTAATTAACCATGCCATTAGTCCCTTGGACTCTACTAATAAACAGTTTTCCATGATAAGTAACTATTACTTCCTCATGTATGTTGAGAATGGAAGCACTAGGAAGATACGAACTGATCCATGACAACCTGCGTTGAGTAGAAAGAATCTGGTCGTGACAACATTCATTTGAGTACTTACACCTCTGGCAGTCGCCAGTCAACACTCATAAGATAAATCTGCAAACCAGTAACCACTACGATCACTTGTATTATGAATAAAAATGAACTCAGAAGAAATATGTACCACCTGTGACAAAAGGTCTACAAGGTGTGAAGATTTGGCATATAACCTTGATAGATTGCAGTAACGGTCACATTAGTCTATTGGATCCTGTGCCCAGCGGCGACATAGTTTATTTGGTCTCGTGACCAGCGGTCACATAAGTTTATTTGGTGCCGTGACCAGAATGTTAATATTAATAGTCTCACTTCACAAGTGTGGACTATAGCTGCAAATCAATAGCTCATCTATCATGTTTTTAATGCCAACCTCACAATTGTAAACAACACTTGTACGGCTGTTAATTCAAATCGGTTAAGTATTAATTTGTAGCACGTATCATGATGTTACTCAACGTACTGATATGTTTGTGCGACATTATTTTTTCTATGTGTTATGTATTATGGGTAAGAATAGAGATGTATTTTCTTTTCGTCATATCACATACTATCACTTCTTTTGAAAGCCACATAGACTCATTATATACACATCATTTACCACTTACACTATTACTTTACATGGACCTTCTCTTCTCTTCACACAGATACCCTCTATACTCACACATACATTATGTAGAGCATTGCTCAATGTTCACAATGTTTTATCTTTGTATGATGCTTTTGGTACTAGTGCACATTCCTTTAATGGTTACTGATAATACATTTGCATTATATTGGATACATAACATTCCTACGCCTCTTCCATCTCACATATCATATGTTGCCACTTCTCGCTCGCACCCTTGCAACATACTACATCTTCACCTATGCTATTGCAATTAACCACGCACACACCCATGATGCATTTACTTTTGCGTTACAATGCAGTTGATGGTATTACTAATATTTGTGATTTTTTTGTATGATATGTCAGCCATTGTATCTTATCGGTAAGACATTTTCATGTTCAATTGATGTTTTTTGTGAATGATTCAGTACAAACTCATGTAAATTGTATCGTGGAATATTGTCCAGTTCGACGTCTATTCAGATTATAGAGTTCAACCAGTCATCGTCACTCTTCCCTTCAGACATTTCATGTGGACTCTACTATTAAGATGTTTATTCGCTATCATCCTTTGTCATATTGCTAGGATATAAGTATCGCACTTATTGAGATTCTTGTTCATATGAAGTACGATATCCCTGAAGTTATTCCATTACAGGCTCTTCTTACTACAGTTGACATTCAAAAATCCGGCCATCGATAATCCGGTTCCTTCAGATTTCCAGCATGGATTTTGGAGCGCATTTTTAAATTTACCGCGTTGGCGCGCCACTGTTTTCTGGAGCAGTTTATGTTTTGATGCAGCTCTTGGGTCTTGCTTGCACGTGTTAACAGGCATTCCTGCTTATTCCTTCTCATTTTATCATTTATTTGCTGCTGTATAGCCCCATTATGGATTCAGCAAATAAAAGAAGGGGTGTAAAACGTAAACATCATGCATTGTCGATCGCAGATAAAGTGTACAGTTAGTCATTTTCTGTTAAATATATACAGAATATATAACCATAAAAAATCCGCCATTTTCAAAAATCCGGCACTCCTCAGGTCCGGAGGTTGCCGGATTTTTGAATGTCTACTGTACCCAATATATGTCCACTGTCTTGACATGCTTTCCTACATTGCCCTTTTCAGTAATTGTTTATATTATTAGACCCATTGATGTTGTATTGGCCTATGCTGTATTCATATTGACCATGATTGTTTTGACATGATACTTTGTTTTATGTTTTTTTTGGGTTTATATTTGAGTTTGCTATGTATATATTTTTGGGTTTTGATAGAATTAAAAATGTCTCCTGTTAGGATACATTTTTGTAGCCCCGAGACGTATGTCACTGGATGGCCCACGTTAACGCTAGCTAGCACGTTAACAATAGTTATAAGAAATAGCAAAAGATCTTGAGCAAGATTAATTGGTAACAAAACATCACTGGTCGAGCATGACCAATGAAATCGTCGATGGCTATTTTTGCCAACAGCAGTCAGAATAGAGCTCAGTCACGCATTTCACAGTTCAGTTATGTAGATGTGTTTACGGGAGAAGGTTGAATACCTTAGTGTGGGCCCCTTGTATTTTAAAGGTTGTGTGGTTAACCTCTGGGCAAGAAAATTCTTATTACTGAAAGATTCAATGTTTCATAAGTTATATTATTCGAGGAGATTGTGTTTTTTCCATTTTGTGGGCTGTGTCTACACGCTTTGTATTAATCCCGATTATTCATATTATAATGATTATCCTGCTATGAAATGTTTAATGAGACTCTAGGCGAAGCCTATTGACATTGTTAGAAGAGCTCAAGCAGACATGTTATTTATGACGATGTCCTTTTACAACGACATCACTTACTTACTTACTTAGTCGTTCCCTTCTACCTTCGACATCACGATTATTGTAAACATTAAGCGTTCTGGCCGCTGATAGCCAGGATATTGGGTTGTGTAATTAACCATGCCATTAGTCCCTTGGACTCTACTAATAAACAGTTTTCCATGATAAGTAACTATTACTTCCTCATGTATGTTGAGAATGGAAGCACTAGGAAGATACGAACTGATCTATGACAACCTGCGTTGAGTAGAAAGAATCTGGTCGTGACAACATTCATTTGAGTACTTACACCTCTGGCAGTCGCCAGTCAACACTCATAAGATACATCCGCAAACCAGTAACCACTACGATCACTTGTATTATGAATAAAAATGAACTCAGAAGAAATATGTACCACCCGTGACGAAAGGTCTTCATGGTGTGAAGATTTGGCATATAACCTTGATAGATTGCAGTAACGGTCACATTAGTTTATTTGATCCCGTGACCAGCGGCGACATAGTTTATTGGGTCCCGTGACCAGCGGTCACAATGGACTACCGAGCTAAGAAGCCAGTGCACTAACCACTGCGCTACCGTGCTGAAATAGTGGAATATTTTGGATTAATTCCTCACAGCCTATTGCCAAGCACCAGTGTCTACGAGCGGTTGGCGTTGTCCTCCATGCTTCGGAGCAACATTGTCGGACCCATTCAGGACCCGGCATAGTTGATACTACTACAGTACCTGCCAAAAAGAAGTCAACGAGTTCCAGCGCCTGTGTGTACCAGTCTGCATCTTCCTTTATTAGAGGTACATATGCCTCGGGTCGTTTTTGAATAAACAGTTGTCAGCGTAATTTCACTGATTCGCCCCGTGGATTACCTATCTCAATCAGTGAGCTAACATCGTTTCAGCCTCATAGCATTATATAGTGCATTCGCACATTGGTGGTGGCCACTACAACCAAAAGTGTCATTTCCTTGGTTTTAATTCGCTGTTCCAGATGGAGCTTATCTTCATAGCCTTATTCATCCAAACGTAGGTGGAACTGTGTCTGTGTTTTATTTCCTGACGGAGAAAGAGGGTTTCCTGCCAAGCATTGATTCCATTTCGAGGACAGGCCATTCTCGATTATCGAGAGCTATGGGCCTAACCCCTTATTCGGGACAATCCCAGTGCGTAATGAAATGTACGGGTTGTGGTGTATAGTGAAGCGATCGTTTGGCGAGTGCGTGATCGAGTGAAGTCTTTTGTCATTTGTTCATGTAGTTATTAATGTGATAAATTCACTAGTCTTGCAAAGCTAGTGGAGGCATTTCTTTTTGTTGATTCTTGATAGGTTTATTTTGTTTTGATTAATAAACATAATAATCTATCATGTGGTCAGGATCTCTTCTCTCGCAACTGTCAATAAATGTAGTAACATTGTCCCTTACTGCCTTAATGTTATTTATGAGCATAGGAGGGCAAGAAGTAGGTTGCCTTTGAAAAATAAGTCGCAGGATACTGAAGACGTGGCCCAACCTCTATACAAATGGAATAATCGATGAAAATTTGTTTCATCAATTAATCGATTAGAAAGTTAACAGATTAGTGAATCATCGATCGTTAAAGTTCCATGACCTGATATATATATATATATACTTTTTCTCTTTGTTTTGATGTCCCTGGTAGCCCGATGTCCTAAGGTTGAGTTTAGTATGCTGGAAAATCCATAATTTTTTAAGATCGTAAAATACAAAAAAATTAAGTGAACAAAAAAGACTGAATGATAAGGACTGTGATAAACAACAAAAGAAATATAAGAACGATCGTAAAAAGGTATGTTACTGCGGATGAAATATTCTGAAGGTTATGTGACCAAAAGGATAGTGAACGAATTTTCATAAATATTTAGAGACTGACTTGTTTACTAGACATAAGGGGGCGGCTTTATCTCACGGTTGAGACAACCAATTAAAGTACAAGCAGTAAATTGTCCATTCTCACACAGACAACTGTTACAGGAATCTTCTGCATTAGGTGCCCATTTTCCACTGGGGAATACCTGGAAAGAAATGGTAACATCGATATGATAATTAGAATACATAGCCGGGATTCCGCGTAGATCTTTTAAGTGTTTATTTCAGTGAAGTAGTCAGACTGGTAAGAAGATATACACACTATCTATCTATCTATCTATCTATCTATCTATCTATCTATCTATCTATCTATCTATCTATCTATCTATCTATCTATCTATCTATCTATCTATCTATCTATCTATCTATCTATCTATCTATCTCACTATCTATCTATCTATCTATCTATCTATCTATCTATCTATCTATCTATCTATCTATCTATCTATCTATCTATCTATCTATCTATCTATCTATCTATCTATCCACCCACCCACTCACCCACGCACCCACTCACATATCTATCTATCTATCTATCTATCTATCTATCTATCTATCTATCTATCTATCTATCTATCTATCTATCTATCTATCTATCTATCTATCTATCTATCTATCTATCTATCTATCTATCTATCTATCTATCTATCTATCTATCTGTCTGTCTGTCTGTCTGTCTGTCTGTCTGTCTGTCTGTCTGTCTGTCTGTCTATCTATCTATCTATCTATCTATCTATCTATCTATCTATCTATCTATCTATCTATCTATCTATCTATCTCATCTATCTATCTATCTCATCTATCTATCTATCTAATCTTTCTCATCTATCTATCTAATCTATCTATCTATCTCATCTGTCTAATGTACAAGGCAGCTAAATTGAGTCTGTTCTTGACACAATCATCATAAAAAACAAGTTGCAACAAAAACCACAGCTGTAAGAGCAAACAAATACTTTCACAAGTTTCCTATCAAGCGGCCAGCTGGTGTGCCCCCATTCTCCACTGGGAGCGAACATGATAATGATGACTGCAGTAGACCTATCCCATGTAGTCATGGCTAAAGTATTTCTTGCAGTTGTAGTTTAGGTAGAATTTCATGTGACATGATGAGGTTACTAGCTCTATGCACAATTTCACCTTAAAACATGTTTTGGTTGCAATAGAAAATTTATTCTTTCATATGTATTTAATTTCATGACATCAAAATGTATACAAAGTCTATATATATATATAGGGGCTGGGATGGGTTGAGAAAATCTTCATCGATTAATGGAATGTCTTTAATCAAAGATTAATGGAATGTCTTTAATCAAAGATTAATGGAATGTCTTTAATCAAAGATTAATGGAATGTCTTTAATCAAAGATTAATGGAATGTCTTTAATCAAAGATTAATGGAATGTCCTTAATCAAAGATTAATGGAATGTCTTTAATCAAAGATTAATGGAATGTCTTTAATCAAAGATTAATGGAATGTCTTTAATCAAAGATTAATGAAATGTCTTTAATCAAAGATTAATGGATTGTCTTTAATCAAAGATTAATGGAATGTCTTTAATCAAAGATTAATGGAATGTTTTTAATCAAAGATTAATGGAATGTCTTTAATCAAAGATTAATGGAATGTCTTAAATCAAAGATTAATGGAATGTTTTTAATCAAAGATTAATGGAATGTCTTAAATCAAAGATTAATGGAATGTCTTTAATAAAAGATTAATGGAATGTCTTTAATCAAAGAGTAATGGTGCAATTTAGAACAATTGGGAGCCGCGGTAGCGCAATGGTTAGTGCACTGGTTTCCTAGCTCGGTGGTCCATTGTTCGATCCCCAGTTGGGGTGGGATATTTTAGAACCGCAAACAGCTCCGGGGTCGACCCAGCATTATGAATTGGGTACCAGAGCAACTCTGGGAAGGTTAAGGCGGCCGGCGTGATGCTGACCTTATCACACCTAGTTTACCAATGGTCAAGAAAATATAGGCCAAACACCATATTCTCAATATGCCTCAATGGGCGTGTAACGGGATCCTTTACCTTTCAGAACAATTTGATAAAAAAAATCATAAACAAAATTTTGTGTATGGAAATCACAAAGGACTTTATTTATTTTCCTTAATACAAGACAATATCGTCCCGAACATATAATGGAATGACTGAAAATTTCAACCAAAGAATTTATTGTTATTGACCATACTTGTCAAATTCCATATCACAAACCTTTAGCAAAGCAAAAGTTCTCGCATTTAAGGCAAAAATTAAATAAATAAATACAAATAAAAATGAAAATTGCTAAAAATGAAATAATTGATTAAAATCTGTTGTATCAATTAATGGATTAGAATGTTTTTAACCGATTTATTAATCCTTTAAGATCTATATATATATGTATATAGATAAAGTATATATATGTATAAATATAATTGTAAGTTGTCACCACTTGACAAATAAAGTACCTTTCCTTCCGTGTTTGTACATGGAGCATTGTATGCCTTAGCTGAAACCAGCGCAAGAACACAGACAAGAAACACACATATTGTGACAGCCTTCATCTTGTGATGTACCTAGTGTTGTCAGCCTGGTGGAGGATATGATGTCTGTTATTGACGAAAGTAGTTTAAATCTAACTACTGGATAAATGAAGAGAAGAGAGTGAACGATCTTATACGTACAAATTAATCAATACCCTATAGTTCCTCAAGGAGCATAGGCCTTCAACAAACACATGACAAGTACTCCTGTCACGTGCCATCAGCTCAGTAAAATGAAATGAGCAGGAAGCCTGCACCAAGCATTCACACACTCTTGTAGCAGTGGTTTTTAAAGCAACGTGTTTATCTCGATGAGATGGCCAGCCTCAAGCGCAATAATGGTGTCCGTTATTGGTGATAGTAGTTTAAATTTAACTACAGGATAAAACAAGAGAAGTGATTGAACGATCCTATACGTACAAATCACTCAATACCCTTTACCTCCCCAAGCAAAGTCTCCCCCCCCCCTTCCCCCATTTTTAAAATGGTATAGTTGCAAGATTCACTAGGTTTAGGTAAACTATACAAGAACAAACTGACAGTATAGTCGATTGGACAAATAACAAAGAAGAGGTAACGAAGGTCCCGTAGCAGATACTGTTGTAGGGAAATGAATTGTTAGAGACTTAACTATACTAGTGATCAGTTCCCTTTCGAGCTGCCCTTGCCTTCCCTGCCCCAATAACACAGTTAGGTACCCATATACAGCTGGTTAGACTGGAGCGTGACGATACCATGATTTGAACCCGGCACTTTCCCACGACAGACCAGCGCACTTTCAATTCTGTAAATTGGACATTCGATTGGACAAAGTAAAATGAAAAAGCCTACATTACGACCACAAGGCTTTAGTCATGGACAAACGAACACAAACAGAAGACAACGAAAGCGTGAACTAAATCAAATACTTAATATTATATAAACTAAATACGCAGGGTGCATCTGTTCGTGGCTTAAAAGAATCCAAACATTTATTACCACGTTATCATTACTAATGCACATTAAAAAGGGAAACCCGAGGTCTGTAAACAGTGGTGCTTAGATGGCAGGGAGGATAGTTTGATTTGCTTCCGTAGCTAGGCGGGGTTGCTGCACGGACGGTTCTGGGTTCGGTTCCCCGGTAAGCCACTCACGTCTGTTGTTTTTCTGTTGTCTAGTTTTCTACTTCTTTATTTCTCACGAGTGCCTGAAAACATACCTTTATGTTTGTCTAATATTTATTTATCATTACTAATAGCCTACAGAAGAATCTCACAAATACTTTAAAATATGACGTATGAACATTAGAGAACAAAATATAGAGTGTTTCAAAATTAAGTATACACACTCTGAAATCTGGTAACTGAATTATTATTTTACATGTAATTATTGCATTTTCACATTTAGAGCCACAAATGTTCAAAGTGTCGACGACCTGGAACAATGCATTGTTAACCGCAATTAACACCCGATTTGCATTATGTATTGCTACTAAATGAATAGTGAAACACGTAGTTTTAATTTGGCCCTAAGTCCCTTACTGCAAACGTTTTGAGATGAGCACAATCTTCTAACAAACAAAAAAAAAAAAAAAAACAAACAAACAAATCACGAGCAATAATCATTATTAATTTGGATCTTGTATTATTACGCTGTATTCTTGTAAAATAGCAAAATTTTATGTTAACTAACTGTGAGTTATATGCATTCAAGTACGTTATTTATACATAATTTTGAAAACCCTGTATAATATTGCTAAACTGAAAACGCTCAAGCAAACCTCTCAGAAGTCACTTCACGGTTCAGAAGAGGATGTAATCTCAGTATGAAGGTTTATTTCAAATTTATACACCAGTTTTTTTTTTGTCCCTGTGACAGATGAAAATTTAAGTAGGGAAAAATTGTGTCACTTTCTTTACACAGCCACTGCACAAATGAAAACATAGTTTTATTCCTACAGACAAACAGACGCATAACATGTCATAGTTAAAAGTTAGTTGCTTATCCTTTACAGGACGTATCAATCAATCCCAGCTTTTATTGGCTGTTTGTGATTTTTCTAGGCAATTTTTTCATTCAGTAGTTTGCCATTGCTTTCTGAACGGTACGGTGCTTATACCATTGTTAAAAATCCACACAAAGCGATCTGCTACCAAACCGCCTGCAGCAGGTTTCGAACCTGATATATCTGGATTATGAAACTGTGTAGATATCCATTAGGCCACAGACGCCGACAACATGTCATAATTCATCATAAATACAACTTTTACACGGAAGTGCCTTGCATTTATTATAAATCCGTGAACCTAATGTATGTTGTTGACAATAATTTGACAAAACGTTGTCTTACATATTTTGATCTCACGGCTTTTACTCCCACATGCAACATTGTTGATTAAAAGTTGTTTTTCTTCCTATGTAAGGAACATCATAACAATCATCCTCATCACAATCATCATCATCATCATCATCATCATCATCATCATCATCATCATCATCATCATCATCATCATCATCATCATCATCATCATCATCATCATCATCATCATCATCATCATCATCATCATCATCATCATCATCATCATCATCCATCATCATCATCATCATCATCATCATCATCATCATCATCATCATCATCATCATCATCATCATCATCATCATCATCATCATCATCATCATCACTATTATTATTCCAGCATCATCATCACCATCATCGTCGTCATCACATTCATCATCATCAACATCATCACCATCATCACCATAATCATCATCATCATCATTGTCATCACCATTATCACAATCATCATCATCACAATCATCATCATCATCATCATCATCATCATCATCATCATCATCATCATCATCATCATCATCATCATCATCATCATCATCATCATCATCATCATCATCATCATCATCATCATCATCATCATCATCATCATCATCATCATCATCATCATCATCATCATCATCATCATCATTGTCATCACCATTATCAAAATCATCATCATCTCCATCATCATCATCATCATCATCATCATCATCATCATCATCATCATCATCATCATCATCATCATCATCATCATCATCATCATCATCATCATCATCATCATCATCATCATCATCATCATCATCATCATCATCATCATCATTGTCATCACCATTATCACAATCGTCATCATCACCATCATCACCATCATCATCATCATCATCATCATCATCATTACCATATCATCATCATCATCTTCATCAACATCATCATCATCATCATCTTTACCATCACAATCATCATCATCACCATCTTCATATTCATCACCATAATTAGCACCATCACCATCATCCTCATTATCGTCCTCATCAACATCATCACCATCACCACCATCATAATCATAATCATCATCATAATCATCATCACGATCATAATCATCACCCTAATCCTTATTATCATCACTATCACCATCATCATCATCACCCCCATCATAGTCATCACCATCATCATCGCCAACATAGTCATTATAATCACCTTTAGCGTCACCATCATCCCCATCATTACCATCACCATCATAATAATAATAATCATCATTATCACCACCACCATCATCATCATCATCGCCATCATACTTATCATAATCGCGATCATAATTATCATAATCTCTATCATCATCACCATCACGATCATCATCATAATCATCACCACCATTATGATCAAAATGATCACCATCATTACCATCATCATCATCATCATCATCATCATCATCATCATCATCATCATCATCATCATCATCATCATCACTACCATCATCATCACCATCATCATCATCATCATTTTCTCTTTCCCCTCCCTATATAGAACGTAGCCACTTCTGCAACTGATCTACTTCCAGAAAAACTTCAAATAACATTCTCACGCTCTTGCAGCAGTTGTCTCTGTGGCACTTAGATTCACATGGTGTGGTTGACAATCTATTGTAATCGTCCTGTACGACATGCTTGAGGGTGGAGTAGTACCACTCTTTCTTTGTTTCTTCAAAGATCCTACAGGGAACGACGCGAAGTGCCCATATCATCAAATGTTTTAGAAGGACCTTTTAGATCAATGTATTTTTGATTAAAAAATTTGAACACCTCATATGATGCAGTGTAGTAAACAAAATGGTAATTATTTGTGTCAACCATGGTTGTATAGTCGGCCACTCTTGAAATTTTAGAAAACCATCATAATTCAGAAACATACAAGACAAAGACATTGGAGACTTGTTTCCCACAGAGACTGGGATAATATAATGTGATGTGAATATACAAGTGCTTAATTAAGACTTGTTACACTTAGGTTTGAAATATATTAGTTAATTATTTCAGGTTTTGGACTCATATGTTAGACAACATGTCTACATTTGAGCACTTTATTGAGCTATCTCGACTCCGATTACAGCTTTTTATTGATTTCATTAGTGACATGGCATAATTTTAGAAGTCCGATTCACCATTCCAGCTCATCATTAAAAACGACCTCGTGACGATCAACCAGAAACATGAGCATAAAAAAAATCTGTCCGTAAACAGACGGTTAAAATCAATAAAAGAAGGGGTGTTCGTAAATACGAACAATGAACCACGTAAACCGGATACTTTCATAAAGAGATCGTAGCTAACGTTGGAAAATAAAAAAAAATGAAGTGTAAACAAAATCATTACCCATATATGTAATCACATCATTATCAGCGAGCGCGCGCGCGCGAGAGAGAGAGAGAGAGAGAGAGAGAGAGAGAGAGAGAGACAGAGACAGAGACAGAGACAGAGACAGACAGACAAGACAGACAGACAGACAGAGAAAGAAAAAGTATGGAGTTCGAGAGAGAGAGAGAGAGAGAGAGAGAGAGAGAGAGAGAGAGAGAGAGACAGACAGACAGACAGACAGACAGATAGAATGGAGTTAGATAGACGGAGAGAGAGAATTGTAAGATGGAGTTAGATGGACAGAGAGAGAGAGAAATGATGGAGTTAGAGGGAGAGAGAGAGAAAGGAAGGAGTTAAATAAAGAGAATCACGTTTCGTAGACTTCCAGGTGTATTCTTTCATGACATAAAGGTAAATCATCATGTCTGACCAATTTAGCCACATACGTGTGGGGCATAAATAAAACAACGGTGACACTAATGCTAACATTTAAGGTATACATATACAGGGTCCTCAGAAGAGACCCCGATGCCATCACAAGAACAGCTATGCTTTGGACCTGTTGCGTGATAACATTCTCACGCTCTTGCAGCAATTGTCTTTGTGGCACTTAGATTTTCAACATGGTGTGGTTGAATTTATTGTAACGTCCTGGTACGACATGCTTGAGGGCGGATGCAGTACCACTCTTTCTTGTGGTCTTCAAAGATTTTTGCGCTACAGGAAACGACGCGAAGTGCGCCATTATCATCAATGTTTTAAGAGAACCTCGGTTTAGATCACCACTAGTGGGAGTTTTTTATTGCGAAAAAATTTGGAATGCGACCTCAAGAGATGCCTGCAGTGTGTAAAGAAAAACTTTTAATTATTTTGTTCTGTCAGGGATGTGTAGTCGGCCCAAATAATATTTCGACTTTACTCTTGAAATACCTTAGAAAACCGACACGGGCTCGGGACTCCGATTACAGCTTTTTATTAGTGACATGGGTCATAATTTTAAGAAGTCCGATTCCGATTCCAACTCCATTAAAAACGACCTTTATCTTCGGGTCGTGACGATCAACAGAAGAGCAGAAAAAAAAACTGTCGTCGTCTTAACAGACGGTTAAAACAGCAATAAAAGAAGGGCATGTGTTCGGAAACACGAACAATTGAAATTCCTACTGGGCGCACCTACGTTAAACCGGATTACTTTCTAAAGAGACGTAGCTGTGTTGGAAAATAAAAAATGAAGTGTAAACACACATGTACACATAGCGAGCGCGCGCGCGCGAGAGAGAGAGAGAGAGAGAGACAGAGAGACAGAGAGAGAGAGACAGACAGACAGACAGACAAGACAGAAGACAGACAGACAGAGAAAGAAAAAAGTATGGAGAGAGAGAGAGAGAGAGAGAGAGACAGATAGTCATGGTTGTTAGATAGTCTACGGAGCGTGGAGAGAGAAAGTAAGATGGAGTTAGATGGACAGAGAGAGAGAGAAATGATGGAGTTAGAGGGAGAGAGAGAGAAAGGAAGGAGTTAAATAAAGAGAATCACGTTTCGTAGACTTCCAGGTGTATTCTTTCATGACATAAAGGTAAATCATCATGTCTGACCAATTTAGCCACATACGTGTGGGGCATAAATAAAACAACGGTGACACTAATGCTAACATTTAAGGTATACATATACAGGGTCCTCAGAAGAGACCCCGATGCCATCACAAGAACAGCTATGCTTTGGACCCCTGAAGGAAAACGAAATAGAGGCCGACCAAAAACAACTTGGCGGAGGAATGTGGAGGCTGAGATGCAAAGAATGAACCAGAGTTAGGGCACTGTACGAAGGATGGCCACCGACCGAGCAAAGTGGAATCAATTTGTTGTTGCCCTACAAGACGCCACTAGGCGTGATGGCCACTGACTGCTTTGACGGTTGGCGGCTAAGGATCAAAGAAGAAGAGAAGAAGATATACAGGGTGTTTCAAAATTATGTATACACGCTTTTAAAATTATATTTCATGACAACTATACACAATTTTAATTTTATTCGCTTTGGTTTTAAGGACTATCTTCACTGCACACGGACAACTCCTTCAGTGCTCAGATCTCCTCCCTTAGATCACACAAGGAGGATCTCAGCATAGAGCACGAACGCCGTAGCACCAGTGAGAATCCTAATATGTGTATATAGGAATCACACATTCTATATACATTTTTGAGGTTGGTAGGTTTTTAATTTTTAAATTTTGTCAGGGCAGAGGCCGTATGCCTATAGGCTCTTTACGATTTCCAACTGTCGTGGGTTATTTAACGTGCGCAACTTGCACACGGGATCTCCTATTTTTTCGCCGTTATCCGAGAAGGTTAGGCATCGGATCTCACTACCCAGGAGACTATGAGGGAGTATGACATCATTAGGACCACTGGTTCTGAAAATATTTCCATACATTATATACTCTTCGACAAACTCTCTCTGGATACAGAAATTGACAGCCGCATTGGCAAAGCTGCAGCTACATTTGCTCGCCTCACAACGAGTGTTTGGGAAAACTCCAAATTCACAACGAAAACTAAAGCAGCGGTATATAACGCCTGCGTCACCAGCGCACTTCTATATGGCAGCGAGACATGAACAACCTATGCTAAGCAAGAAAGCAGTATCAAAACCTTCCATTTACGGTGTCTACGCCACATCCTCAGTATTTCGTGGAAATACAAAGTGACAAATATGGTGGTGTTGTCACGTGCTGGCCTTCACAGCATGTATACACTGGTTAGACAGGCAGACTACGCTAGCTTGGCCATGTTCGCCGCATAGGAGATGGTCACATCATGAAATATATATTCTATGGACCACTGGCAGATGGTAAAAGAACAGTTGGGCAACCGCAGTTGACATCCAAAGATGTGTGCAAGAGATACATGAGGGCACTGGACATAAATCAAGCAACCTGGGAGGATGAAGCTGCCTATCGCACCAAGTGGCGATGCTTTACGGCGCCACCTCAGATTGGGCGAAAAAAGTTCTCACGGCAAGCAGAAGAGAGGAGAAAACGTTGAAAGGAAAATCAGGAAAATATGCAGCTGAGGGCTGTCACCTCAGGGACCCATTACCATAATCAGGTATGACTGTAAGGGCTATTATTATTATATACCCTTTACTGGGAATCGAACCAGAGTTACCTTCAGAATCTTAGGCGGACGCTTTACGTCCTAGCCACTCCGACCCCTTAATAAATAACAATTTTACTTATTATATATTAAAGCTAGACATATTAAAGAATACGTAAAAGAACTATTCGAGGACAACAGAGGTAAAAAACCATCACCAGATTCTAATGAAGGCCCAAACATTCTCAGATCAGAAGTAGAGAATGCCATTCATATGATACAAAAAGGAAGATCAGCAGGCATGGATAACATAAAAATTGAAATGATAGAAGCTCTGGAGAGCTTTGGTATAGATACAATCACAGAAATATGCAACGATATATACAATACAGGATATTTACCATACGACATGAAGACTTCAGTTTTTATAACATTGCACAAAAAACCAAATGCAACAGAATGTTCAGACTTCAGAACAATCAGCCTGATGAGTCATGCAAATAAGATACTGCTCAAAATCATACAGGAAAGAATAAAAAGTAAAGTAGACAGCAAAATCTATGAAGAACAGTTTGGTTTTAGACGGAACAGTGGAACAAGAGATCCACATATTTTGCCTAAGAATATTAGCAGAAAAATATACAGAGGTCCAAAAAGTATGTATATGTGCTTCATTGACTATAAGAAGGCTTTTGACAGAATCCATCATGAGAAAATAATTGAATGCCTCAAAGACATAGGTATTGAAGGAAAAGATATAAGAATACTCAGTAACCTTTATTGGGAGCAAACTGCCACATTAAGATCGGGAAGGAATTATTCACCATACATAGACATAAAAAGAGGTGTCAGACAAGGTTGTGTGCTGTCGCCCTGCCTATTTAATTTATACACCGAAAAAATTTTCATACAGATACAGGAAATACCAAGACTGAACATCAGTGGAAGGTCAATAAACAACCTTAGATATGCAGATGATACCGTGTTGTTAGCTGAAAGCGAACAGGAGTTACAAGAACTAGTGAAGCAAGTGAACAGTATAAGTCATGAATATGGACTCGACATTAATATTGAGAAAACAAAAACTTTGATAATTAGCAAAACAGACGATAAACCCACATTAAAGATAAGCGTAAATGGGAAAATCCTGGAACAAGTCAAGAGCTACGTATATCTTGGTCATATAATAACAGAAGATGGCAGATGTGAAACAGAAATCAAGAAGAGAATAGGAATGGCCAAAGCTACATTCAACAACACGAAACATATACTGACATCCAAACAGTTATCTCACAAATTAAAACTGAGAATCATAAAGTGTTATATATATTCTGCATTTCTGTATGGTGCAGAAACATGGACGATGAATAAGCATTTGGAAGAAAGAATTGAGGCTCTTCAAATGTGGATATATAGAAGAATGGGGCGTATCTCATGGGAAGAGATGAAAACAAATAAGGAGGTCCTAGAAAATCTAGGTATGAAAAGAGAACTAATGAGAGAGGTCAAAGTTCGGCAGCTAAAATACTTTGGCCACATAAAAAGGCATAACACCTTGCAGAAGACCATAACAGAAGGGAGAGTTGAAGGCAAACGTGCAAGGGAAGACAACGCAATAAGTAGGAAGATAACATCAAGAGATGGACGGGAAAGAGTCTATCAGAGTGCACCACCAAGACAAGAGACAGAAGACGATGGAGATCCATTACAGCCAACCTTCGTTGTGGCGATGGCAACTGATGATGATGATATTAAAGCTAACAGACAGACAATTTGTTTCACAATGAAACAGTTTTGTTTTATTTTTATTTTTTTTCTCTAACCAGCGACACTCGAGCTTTCCAGCCATTTTGGCCCAATGTCACGTCATTGCGAGCCTTCGCTCCTTCCCATCCACAGAGGGTTTATCTGCAGGAGCCGTTCAGGTTATTCAGTCAAATCCCGGTCGATGACACTCCTACAAAAGTAAGCGCCCGGGCTTGCACCTTGAAAACCTGGTCGCTAGCGTAACGTGGTAACCATTACACCAGCGCGGCTCCCTTTGTTTTATTTTTTTAGATACACACAAAATGACAAAGCACTCAAAAAAAGTTTTGAAGAAAAGACATTTCTAAAAGAACTGAAGGTTCGTGAGAGATGTCGCTGAAGTATTCATGCCGAACATGGGCATTTTGAGCATTTAAACTAATTTTGTGTTATGTTGAAACAATTATCTTTTAGCTTTAGAATGTGATTAAAAAAAATTATCAAGATAATTATTATTATTCAATATATATGTATTAAATATTATTATTCAAGATATACACATTTTTATAATGTGTACGTACATTATGTTGAAAACACCCTTTTATAATTGTCCCGTGTATTTCCTGGTGGTCTCTTTTTTAGGACAAATAAAGAATAAGACAGCTGCCCCTTCAGGCACAACGTACAAAGGGCCACTAATATGAGGCTCAACATGAGGATGGCAACGTCATCATATAAAATACGCTGTCACAGAAACTACCGCTGTGAATGCTTGGTGAACGCTTCCTGTCAGAGGACCAGCTTGCTATTGAAGCTCCGTGAGGCTGCATAAGGAACGTCAAATTAGGTACCGCCATAAGGGTATGAACCAACGGGCTGATCACCCGTTTGCCAGTCACTTCGATTACGGAAACAACAGCAAATGGATTGATTTGCCATTGCCCTAAAGACGCCAATAGGCGTGATGGGAAACAATGGCAAAGAAAACCTATCTGCTGTTGCCCTAAGGCGCCACTAGGCGTAATGGCCACTGACTGCTTTGACGGTCGGTGGCTAAGGACGGAAGAAGAAGATAAGGGTATGAAAAGGGGATCCCGTTACACGCCCATTGAGGCATATTGGGAATATGGTGTTAGACCCTTATTTTCTTGACCATCGGTACACAGGGGTGATGTGGTCAGCATCACGCCGGCCGCCTTAAACCTTCCCAGAGTTACTCTGGTACCCAATTCTTGAGGCTGGGTCGACCCTGGAGCTGTTTGCGCTCTAAAAAATCTCACCTCAGCTGGGGATTGAACCATGGATCTCTGAGCTAGGAAGGCAGTGTACTAACCACTGCACTACCGCGGCTCCGTAGGGGTATGAAGTGTTAGAGAATTCACTACATTAGGTCTAACATCGGTAGGTGATGTGACACGTTCCCTTATTTGCTGCCTTTTCCTTCCATAATTGAAGAGCAAAGTCATGTACCCAATTCATGTCCTTCCACACAATCCTAAGGACAATTCTCCGAATCTTTTGGCCCAATATCATCACCAAACAAAAACTACATATTCGGAGTAACCAAGAGAACATGCACACCTTCATAGCTGGCAGACGCTTGACTTGGGTAGGCCACGTCCTCAGAAGAGACCCTGATGCCATCACAAGAACAGCTATGCTATAGACCCCTGAAGGAAAGCGAAAGACAGGCCGACCAAAAACAACTTGGCGGAGAAGTGTGGGCCGAGATGCAAAGAATGAACCAGATGTCACGCTTGGCTAAGACAATTCTGGAACTCTGTTGGTTAAGACCACCCTGGTCTACTATTCCCTCTCATTTTCTTATTATTTTTGTCTCTTGACAGCGGTAGCATGCGGAAACGGGTCTGTCACTTTATAATTGGACAGGTTAACTCCCCTTTCTCTAGCGTGGGTGAGCGGAGGAGTATCTTAAGTCTTTTCAAGTCTTCTGTATGCTGGTCGGCATAATCTGTAAGGCGTCCAGGGACTTTTTCATTGCTGGTGGCGGCGATATTCCTTGGTCACAGCACGCTCTTTCTGGTAGAAGGCAGCCGAGTTCCCTGAACTTGACACGGGAGAAAGACGCTGCCTTTCATGTGACCGTGCATGGCTTGAAACTCTTCGCCAAAATGTTGGTCCAGCTTTAGTATTGCTTTCATCCAGGAAACACGGGAAACCAAGTTTCCGGGGCCTTGCGTCATTATTACGCACGCTCCATGTTTCCGGGGACTTCGACTCGCAGGGGAGTCGAACATCTGCAGGCTTTAGTCTCCCATATAATTGGGTAACTCACTGTCTAGCACTTAATGTCTCCAAAATTCTCTACTGTAGTATGGGCGTTGTTCAACAACTAGTACTAACGACTAGCTACACTTTGGTGTTATTCTAATTCTTTACATCTCTGAGAGCTCTTAATTAAATAGATAGTAGATGTATTAGGAACTTAGTCATTTTCTTCATCACGGGCTAACGCGTTTAGTATTAAGTTTTTACACTCACTTATCATGACGGGAAAGTGAATAATTGTTAAATTCGCTACCTATCACTAAACCTTGAAAATGATTAAAATAGTAATTGTTTTGTTCGAAGGAAAATGGGTGTTAGTTTATGTCAATTTTTCGTAAACAACGGTAAACCCAACTTAAAGTGCTGCTACGAGTGCCTGTACAGAGTTTTCCTAGTGTTGTAAATAATTGTGCTATATTATTATACTGTATCGGTATTATACTAAGATTATACTGTACAAACAACATAGAGGATCATCCATGAGTTCCTTTATAATGTCTATTGTCATATGGCAGATATAATTAAATATTGTTGTTGGTTAGTGCGCATCTTTGGAAATTAACGAGGCATTATGGAGTTTCCATGAAGATCATTAACTTAATAAAGAAGACCTATGAAAACATGACATGCAGTTATTCATGAAGGACAACTTACAGAACTGTTTAGGATTATAAAAGGAGTGAGACAGGGATGCCTCTTGTCTCCATTTCTTTTCTTACTAGCAATAGATTGGTTATTAAAACGACACCACACAACAGAAATGAAATCCAGTGGAAACTGACTAAACAATTTTGATGATCTGGATTTTGCAGATGCGCTGGCTCTTCTGTCCCATAACCATAATCAGATGCAAGAGAAAATGAAAATTCTCGATAAGGGGTCATAACAAGTGGGCCTAAAAACACACTGGGAAAAGATTATGAGAATAAATGCAAGTGTCACAGTGACTATTAACTATTAATTTATTTTACCATTTCGTTCCATATGTTATTAACTCTTTTAATGTTCTGTTTTCCTGGACATTTTGTAGTTCTTTTCTTTCATTTTTTCACCTGTTCAAACCCCACCCGCGTTTGGTTACGTTTGGCTGGCCTTCAGAATTAAAAATTCTTCAACAGTCAGCGTAGCGGTAACGTAATGTTACCTAAACGCACCTGTGGTCCGTCCGAACAGGGGGAATTTCTCTGGTCGCGCTAAGCCTTTGATCACGAAAGAGAGACGGTTTCTGTGAAAGAAACCGCTTGTCTGTGGCAGGTAACTTCTGCAGGTGGTCTCTGTGTTTGGCCTTCAGAACGCATTAGTGATCATAATATTATGTCTATTGTTGGGAGTAGAAAATGCCTTAGTTTTAACGCCCAGTTTGGCACTTTGCCACTTCACCCAATAGCCACTCTATGTCACGTGATGAGACCGGCTGGGAAGTATTGCTAATGAGACAGGTAAAAACGAGAGAGAGAGAGAGTTATCAGCGAAGGGGGGCATTGAGTGACCAGCCGTTAGGCGGGACAGATGTGTGTTTGGGCGTGTGTGGATAGCCCTAATTTATATTCCTGTTTTACATGGAAGTATACTACTGTATGGCATATTTAACATTCATAATTGTTCATGCAAATGAGTGAATATTATTATTATTATTAATCTGGATTATGTTCTAATTGCCTGACCACATCAATGGGTCTATTTTGAAGTTTCGTCATGTGTATTAAAGTTACAAACCGTCACTCAGTTATTATTACTTTCGTTGGAGAATGAGATGTGTGCACAAAGTAAGTTAATACTAAGAGTTAATGTTTATTCGCCAGGTACGTAAAGAGAGAACCCTGGACATTAAATTAATATCAATATTGGATACTGATAAACAGTCGTGTAAAAGAAAAAGGCATGAATAAGCACGAAATATAACCACCCTTAACAATTGGGTAGCCAAGCCTTGTGGCTCGCAAATTTTTATGCCTGAATTAATTATGTGCACCAAGTTTATCTAAAATTCATTTGCATCAATTGAACTATAACATGATTGAACATGAAACAGGAGTTCAGATGCACTTTTAATGCAACGTGTTTTAAGCTATCTTGAAGTGCTGCGTTGTATAACAATGACTTTTTGTTCGTGTAAATGAACTTTCGTGCAAACGAACCTTTTTGCAAACACTGCGGTGAAACCAGCAATCGGGCAAATAACCTTCCCGTGCAAGCGAAACTTTTCGACGCACAGCGGCAAATTAGCCACGCCCCGTGACCTTTACCGGCAGCAGGAATTTAGGTCAACAAACACGCTCTTATTGATTTCTGTTTATGGAATATTTTAAAGACAAACGAAGTACCTATTTTTCCAAAAACATTGAAGGCTTTCAGAGACCAATACTTTGTACTAACATTTATAAATCTATAAAATAAACTTTATGGACCTTATTATTAAGAAATGAATAAAACAGTTCGACCAGACGACATATTATCACACAAGTTTTCAGAACTATAGTTTCTATTTTGGCTCAGTGTTCCTGATTCAAGCGAGACAGTATTAACAGCGTTACTTTACGCCGTGTTCAGACCAAAATACTTTAGTCTGCATTTTAATATACGTCTAGTTTCATTTTAACAGCTTGTTTAAAGCATCTTGTGCTTTCATAGCGTGCTCCATCTTTGCTATTTTTTCTTTTATTCTATTCTATATGTTCAGTGTTACCAATTTTTTTTTTTAGATATCATTTTTTTTCATTCATCTTCGGAAGTATGATGAAAGGTGATTTTCTATAGGTTTATGTGAGGTTTGCATTTAAGGAATTTTAGCACTTTGACGCATTCATACTGATAGTCCTATTTTGCATTGCGAACATTTCATTTTTGTTTAGATGTGGTGTTAGGTATCACGTTTTGTTATTGTTTCATATATATGTCTCACATTGTCAGTTGTTGTAATAGTGCTTTCTATACCTTCTTCTCCTTAGTTGTTAATGTGACGGTTGTTTCGTTTTAGTTGTGAATTATCTCAATTTTTTTTTCTTAATGAATGTGGCTATGTAAAATGTCTAGGGTAATGATATGTAATGTGGTGTGATAGTTATAGATACACCCACAGATATTTAAGCAGACTAATAATATTTAACAAATATTATAATACACTGAACTAACTCAAGAGTGTAAAATTTTTGATAGAATTATATTACATTTATTTGTTCTGGATCAAGTTTTATGTTGACCAGAACTTTTTTTTTAGAAAAAAAGGATTTAAAATTTATGAAAGAAATGCATGGAATGTTACATAATAAATGCAAGAGTGTACATATATAAGTACTAGACTAGTTAGTTTTATTAAAATGTTCTATTAGTCATCTACTTGGGAGGATAGTTAATGCTTGTGCTGTTGGGGTGGCCTCATCACACCTGTCTATATTGACTACACAGTGTCCAGTAAATTGCAGGAATTTTATGGGGTATTAGTAATTAAAAGGCGTTGGTGAACTTCCAGCAGACCAGAGGCTCACTCATCTTGCATATGTAGCTCTGGTGCTGAAATCTGGTGGTCCCACCTCTCCGTGCTGGCGGGCAATAATAGTGGTCTCTGTCACAACGTACTGCACAGATACACTCGAGTAAAATCACCAACTGAATGGACACCGCCTTGTTCACAACTGAAACTCACAGCTCTGCAATCAAAGTATTGGCTATGTGTCAAAATTCTATTCTCTACCCACGTCTGGACACAACACGGACACAACAACCACATCATACAGACAGGTCAGATCTCTCTGACCAAACAGCACATTTACCATGGTGGTTTTACATCAGATAGGTCCTCCCAGACTATAGATTCTGAAAAATATTTATTAGTTTCCTTCCCTAAAAGTGGATAGGTAATATGTTTCATTATTCTCAACACTTGATCTGTCTTTCCTAACCCTTGCTGGAGTTTATGTATTTTGTTGGTCCCTAGACCCTGACTTGGGCGGGGGGTCTAGAGCAAATCCCTACTTGTTTGTAAGGCTAGATTATGATATGGCAGTATCAAATCACTCGAACATTAAACAATATTCAAAATATACAAAGAAATAATTTCAATCTTACCAGATTATGAATAAAGAACACAGAAATGCTAGCAAAACTCAGCTGAGCTGCTGGCTATAGTATGGCGTCCCTGAACTTATTTCACTTTCTTTCATTTGGAAATCACCACACTTTAAAATACTGTGTCTATCATCGAACAACTATTGAGGAATGGCCCCACTTGCGCGTCTGAGCGCCGATAAAATGATTGTCTGTGGCCAATCACTGCCTAGGTTTATTTCAAATTCAAATTTCCTACCCTAAAGTCATTTCAGTCATGCTTCAGTCAAGTATGGATGTTTATCTGTTAGTCTGTCCGTCTCTACTTGTTTTTTTTTTCAAAACGTACTTGATTTTTGAACCAACCTTTCTCTCCCCTCCAAAATTTTGTCGTTAAAAGTTATATTTAGACACAGCTCCCACCAATGTCCCTTCGCTTCCCTACTAAGTAGATTTGAACACCTGCGTCTCGAGGTCGTGTTTTTTTGTGCAAATAGCGACACTTTTTATTCCATACAGTCTGTCGCTAATGTGAACAACATTGTCTTTTGTCATTATCTTCAATATTATCTATCCATCTGTAAAATTAAGAACATATTAGTTCACTGCTCAGAATGGGCCATCCGGCCAGCTAATTTTTATATTCCTAACATTAATATTACGAAAAAGTTACTTTTTAATTTTTGTAATATTCCAAACATCTGCGTTCTGCCGATGAATTCAAATCAAAGGCTTGGTATCGCAAAAGCGACCAATAAATGACTGTGGCGTAACATATCCAAGGTCCCTTCTGTCGAGTTCCTTGCTTTATGTCAACTTAGGAAACGTGACTTTTCTCCGTTTCCCCCCAATTGCGTCTCCTTAGCCTTTCCAGTCTCACGCAATCTTTCCAGTCATATTTTTTCCTTCTATCTGCCGTTCCCCTCCTGTCTAGCAAGTCAATTTTTATGGAGGGTGATGACCCGCGGTCTGGGCGATCATGTACTATCAGCAGCCTACGCATTATGTTTTTATCCTTACATGTTATCTTTGGAGGTATTTTACCGTTGTATCTCTGTCAATTTCACTACACATCTCCCCGTTTGAAAACATGCCTATGGCAAGTTCCAAAACCAGCGATACACATAGGTAAAATTACTCCTCACGTCTGCCACTACTCTAATTAGGCAGTTTGAGAATCGGCTTGCTAGTGAGTGTTTCCTTTAACTCTTGGAACGCTAGTTCACATTGTGCAGTCCAAATAATTTTATCTGGAAGTCCCTTGCGGGTCAGATCAGTCAGAGGAGCACAAATAGAGTTAAAATTCTTGATGTATTTCTGATAAAATCCGCATAACGACACAAATGATCGCACGTCCTTTTTTGTTTGCGGCCTAGGTGCTCTCTGCAGTTTTTCTAAGTTCTTAGGATCAGGGGTCATATTACCCTGATATACAGTGTGTCCCAAGAATTCCAACTCTTTGCATCCAATACAACATTTTGTTGGCCTAGCAGTTAAGTTCGCCTCCCGAAGTCTATCAAACAACATCTCCAGAGCTTCAATGTGTTCTTCAAATGTCTCTGTGGCGACGAGAATATCATCCATGAAATTCGTGATAATTGGGTTATTCAGGGGATCCAACAATTTGCGCATCATCCTTGAAAACACACTCGGAGCATTTTTCAGTCCGAATGGTAGCATATTGAATTCATAATGTCCATCCGAAGTGCTAAAAGCCAAATAAGGTCTCACTTCAGGCTTCACTGGGATCTGGTAATAGCCTTTACTAAGATCCACCTTTGAAAAGTATTTTGCCTTGTTCAGTCTGACAAATAACTGTTTTGTGTCTGGTAATGGATCCACTTGTCCTTCTGTGACAGCATTCAGTTTCCTGTAATCTATGCACAGTCTGTGTTCCCCAGACGGTTTTCTCAACAAAACGACACTAGAACTAAAAGATGATTCACTGTGCGAAATAATCCCCTCCTTCAACAAATACTCTATTTCTTCCTTCAATGCCTTCTCCTTCGCGAACGGAATAGAATAGGCTCTCATACAGATTGGGTTTGAGTCTACCAGTTTCATGTCATACTGTAGCAAATTTGTATGGCCTGGTTTATCTGTTAATACATCTGTATGTTCCTCCAGAACTTGTTGAACTCTCTCCCTCTGGTTTTTAGTCAGGTGCTTACTGACTTTTACCTGTGCTGCGGTTTCACAAGGATGTAATGGGTATTCATGTGAGGTGAGTGGTTCTTTTTGCATCTGGGTTGCAATAGCCAAGGTCAATAAGGGGGTGCTTTCCTGGAGTGGTCTGTCCAGATACTTCTTTAACAGGTTTACATGATAAACTTTCTCCTTCCCCTTTTTGTCAATTTTATAGTTTGTTCTAGACACCTTCTCTAGAACCGTATATGGACCTTGCCAACCAATTTGTAATTTATTCTGGCTTCCGGGTAGTAGAAGCAGCACCTTCTCTCCGACTGCCAGTTCCCTGTCCTTTGCCTTCCTATTAAAATATGCTGCATGTTTCTTCCTGGCTTGTTTCAAATTATCATTTGCCAGTTTCCATCCAGCTTTCAAACGAGTGGTCAGTTCGTTCACGTATTGATACGATGAGGTAACAGTCTCTTCCGCCTTCTCATCTGTCCAGGTCCTTAATAAAGCTTCTAATGGACCTTTTATTGGCCTCCCAAATAGCAGAGTTGCGGGAGCCATCCCGGTTGAACTATGTGGTACCTCCCGGTACGCAAACAATGCGGCGGGCAGGAATTGATCCCACAGATCCGGTTTTTCGTGTGCCAGCTTTCTCAGGATAGAAATGAGAGTCCCGTTGAACCTCTCTACCTGGCCGTTCCCTTGTGGATGGTACGGACTACAATGAAAGTGTCTGGCTTGAAATAGCTTAAAAACTTCTTCCGTTAGTTTCCCCTTGAACTGAGAACCATTATCCGTCAAGATTTGATGCGGGAATCCTAATCGGGTAAATATTGTAAGTAGTGCCTCTGCTACATGTTTTGAATCAATTGATGGCAGGGCTACCGCCTCTCCCCACATAGAACAAGTGTCCACCAGAGTAAGGATGTAACTGTTCCTCCTCTTGGTCCGAGTGAGAGGTCCTACAATATCCACTGCAACCCTCTCAAAAGGTGTTCCCACTATGGGCATTTCCCCTAGAGTTGCAGGAGCAGTCCAGTGCTTTGGAGCTACCCTTTGACATTCTGGGCAGGATTTGACATATCTTTTTATATCCTCCGTTATCCCTGGCCAGAAGTAATGACAAGCTATACGCTGTCCTGTGGCGCTGATCCCTATGTGACCACTGAAGGGAATCGCATGCCCGAGTTCCATCACTTTATCTCTATATGAAGTGGGAAAAACCAGCTGGTTGTGACCATTTGTTCCAGTTCCGGCCTTCCTGTATAAGAGTTTGTTCTTCATGAAATATTCCCCCTTGCTCGGAGGTGTGTGGCATTTGGGCAATTTTTTAAAACAGGGCTTGAGTGTCCTATCCTCAGCCTGCGCCTTCCTCATCTCCTCTGGATGAGCATTTATAGGTTCACCGTCTTCCTCCTTCTTCTGTGACCTGGTCTGCACTGTCGCCATGATCACAGGTTTCTCGGGATTCCCCAAGAAGACGTATCTACACCCCAATATCAGAGGGTAGATTGGTTCATCTATCACTGCTGCTCTGATTTCTCCCTCCACATAGCGAGTTTTCACCGTTATCCTTGCGATGGGAAGTGTCATGAGTGGTATGTCCTTAGTCGCCCCTTGTATTTCCACTGTTTCTGTGGTATACTGACTTGGGTCCACTAGGCTAGACTTCACAACTGAATCATAATCCAAACCTGTATCATAAAGGCACCTTATGGTGACCCCATTACAAATAACATCCTCACAAACTGGGGGGTGATAAGGTTCCTGTTGTCCATTAGGATTAACCTTTAATCTTCGCGTCCCCGACTTCATAGCAGCAATGTTTGAAGGTTTCCTTCTACAAAATTCGGTGTTATGGTTATCCTTCTTGCACCATTTACACCATCTTTTTCCTTGGTTCAACGGTTTTCTTTCATTGAACTTTTGGTCATTGAACTGTGAGTTTCTGTCGCGATAGTCATTTCTTGGCCGCTCAAAGTTTGTCCTACCTTTATTTCCCTGCTCTCTATTATCAAATTTATTAAATTGCTGTGGAGCTTTAAAATTGTCTATGTGCTTCTTTTTAGCACCACTTACCTCTGCCTGAGCTGCCTGATACCTCTCAGCAACATTTAAAATTTCCCCCAACTTCTCTGCACCTTGTTCCATGAGAAATTTTCTCATGTCTGGAGCCATGGACTCTCTCAATTGCTCAATCATGATCATTTCTTTAAGATCTTGGGTCTTCCCCAGAGCCGTCCATTTCTCCAAATAGGTTTCTAGTCTAGCAGAGAATTGGTGGTATGTCTCCCCAGACAACAGTTTGGCATTTCTAAATTTCTTACGATAAAATTCACCATTCTTCTCGTACCTTAATAACAAAGCCTGCTTTAACATGTCATAATTGTCTTGGTCTTCCCTGTTCATTTTGGCAAATACTTCATAAGAAGTACCTCTCAATCCCTGTGATAGCTTTAAACTCCACCTCTCTCTCTCTCTAACCCATATGTAGTAGCTAATAACTCAAAACGTCCTAGGTACCCCTCTATGTCATCGTCTTTTTCAACAAAATGGTCTAAATGAAACCCCATAGCTGAGTTTGAGGCTCCCAGACTGGGCGTAGCATCTGAGGCAAAAGAGCTGGCACCATTTTCAGGAGCCGGGCCTTGTAATTCCAGCTCCCTTAGTCGTAATTCGTGCTCCCTTTGCAACCTTCTATCTTCTGCCTCCCTTTCGGCAGTCAACCTTTTTTCTTCTGCCTCCCTTTGCTGTCGTTTTTCTTCTGCCTCCCTTTCGGCAGTCAACCTTTTTTCTTCTGCCTCCCTTTGCTGTCGTTTTTCTTCTGCCTCAATCTGCAGCCTCTTAATTTCTCTATCAGCCTCAATTTGTAACCTCTTCTCTTCAGCTACCTTTCTATCTTCCCTTTCAATATATTTATCACATTCAGCCGTTACATATTGAATTAAAATCTGACCATCCATTCCCATCTCCTTTGCGGTCAGCACAGCAGCTGATCGGAATTTTGCTAGCTCCGCCATACTTTTCAGACAATATAATAATATACAAGCTAAATCTCTAACCCGTAAATACACAAAGTACTTCTTATGACTATAGTCTAACTAATTCTAACTAACCAGTTAACTAATTAATTATCACTGGCTGTGAAGATTCACCAACTTTTATCTGCAGGGACACTTTTAATTTTAAAGGGAATTTCACAATTTTTTTTTTCCCCTAATTTTATTTCTCCAACCAGGAGATCCTAATATTACTGTTGGGCTAATTATCCCTGGACAAGACCCCAATGTATGTAGTGGGTTTGATGGTATTGTATGATGGTGATATTACTAAATGTAATGTATGAGGCCAGCTGTGAAGGCTCCTGAGATAAAATGTAGTTGTGAATTGTCAGAAGGCCTTTCTTGCTACCACTACGACCTCACACTCAATTTTTTTTTTCTTAATGAATGTGGCTATGTAAAATGTCTAGGGTAATGATATGTAATGTGGTGTGATAGTTATAGATACACCCACAGATATTTAAGCAGACTAATAATATTTAACAAATATTATAATACACTGAACTAACTCAAGAGTGTAAAATTTTTGATAGAATTATATTACATTTATTTGTTCTGGATCAAGTTTTATGTTGACCAGAACTTTTTTTTAGAAAAAAAGGATTTAAAATTTATGAAAGAAATGCATGGAATGTTACATAATAAATGCAAGAGTGTACATATATAAGTACTAGACTAGTTAGTTTTATTAAAATGTTCTATTAGTCATCTACTTGGGAGGATAGTTAATGCTTGTGCTGTTGGGGTGGCCTCATCACACCTGTCTATATTGACTACACAGTGTCCAGTAAATTGCAGGAATTTTATGGGGTATTAGTAATTAAAAGGCGTTGGTGAACTTCCAGCAGACCAGAGGCTCACTCATCTTGCATATGTAGCTCTGGTGCTGAAATCTGGTGGTCCCACCTCTCCGTGCTGGCGGGCAATAATAGTGGTCTCTGTCACAACGTACTGCACAGATACACTCGAGTAAAATCACCAACTGAATGGACACCGCCTTGTTCACAACTGAAACTCACAGCTCTGCAATCAAAGCATTGGCTATGTGTCAAAATTCTATTCTCTACCCACGTCTGGACACAACACGGACACAACAACCACATCATACAGACAGGTCAGATCTCTCTGACCAAACAGCACATTTACCATGGTGGTTTTACATCAGATAGGTCCTCCCAGACTATAGATTCTGAAAAATATTTATTAGTTTCCTTCCCTAAAAGTGGATAGGTAATATGTTTCATTATTCTCAACACTTGATCTGTCTTTCCTAACCCTTGCTGGAGTTTATGTATTTTGTTGGTTCCTAGACCCTGACTTGGGCGGGGGGTCTAGAGCAAATCCCTACTTGTTTGTAAGGCTAGATTATGATATGGCAGTATCAAATCACTCGAACATTAAACAATATTCAAAATATACAAAGAAATAATTTCAATCTTACCAGATTATGAATAAAGAACACAGAAATGCTAGCAAAACTCAGCTGAGCTGCTGGCTATAGTATGGCGTCCCTGAACTTATTTCACTTTCTTTCATTTGGAAATCACCACACTTTAAAATACTGTGTCTATCATCGAACAACTATTGAGGAATGGCCCCACTTGCGCGTCTGAGCGCCGATAAAATGATTGTCTGTGGCCAATAACTGCCTAGGTTTATTTCAAATTCAAATTTCCTACCCTAAAGTCATTTCAGTCATGCTTCAGTCAAGTATGGATGTTTATCTGTTAGTCTGTCCGTCTCTACTTGTTTTTTTTCTTCAAAACGTACTTGATTTTTGAACCAACCTTTCTCTCCCCTCCAAAATTTTGTCGTTAAAAGTTATATTTAGACACAGCTCCCACCAATGTCCCTTCGCTTCCCTACTAAGAAGATTTGAACACCTGCGTCTCGAGGTCGTGTTTTTTTGTGCAAATAGCGACACTTTTGATTCCATACAGTCTGTCGCTAATGTGAACAACACTGTCTTTTGTCATTATCTTCAATATTATCTATCCTTCTGTAAAATTAAGAACATATTAGTTCACTGCTCAGAATGGGCCATCCGGCCAGCTAATTTTTATATTCCTAACATTAATATTACGAAAAAGTTACTTTTTAATTTTTGTAATATTCCAAACATCTGCGTTCTGCCGATGAATTCAAATCAAAGGCTTGGTATCGCAAAAGCGACCAATAAATGACTGTGGCGTAACATATCCAAGGTCCCTTCTGTCGAGTTCCTTGCTTTATGTCAACTTGGGAAACGTGACTTTTCTCCGTTTCCCCCCCCAATTGCGTCTCCTTAGCCTTTCCATTCTCACGCAATCTTTCCAGTCATATTTTTTCCTTTTATCCGCCGTTCCCCTCCTGTCTAGCAAGTCAATTTTTATGGAGGGTGATGACCCGCGGTCTGGGCGATCATGTACTATCAGCAGCCTACGCATTATGTTTTTATCCTTACATGTTATCTTTGGAGGTATTTTACCGTTGTATCTCTGTCAATTTCACTACACCCATTGATATGCATGGCATAAATTTGCATATTTGTTTTTCTTTTATTATAACATGTATTGAGCACTGCAGTGTTCATTAACAATATCACCATAATTTAACACATTCTAATTATGTCCTTGGTGGGTTTGTACGACTTACATAGGTATTGAGTTTTGTATTGTTCATCATTATAAATATCACTATATTTTGAACAGAAAGTAGTTTCTGGTAGGAAACCATGTCTTCATTTCAGGACTTTATAGAAATTGGGATTAAATTTAATAAATCAGGAGCGGAACTAGAGGCGTTTGCTACTGCACAATTTGACAGCTATAATGCAAGAATTGAAAGACAGAATGAACGTGATTTAAACGTCTTCAGTTAGAACACGATGAGAAGAAAAAGACACAAGATTTGGAGAAGGACAAGTTTGACGCTGAGCAAGAAAAATTAAGATTAGCTGCTGCAACTGCTCAGAAAGCAACTGATTTGGAGATAGAGAAATTGCATATTCAGAAAGATATAGATGTTGCTGTCGCCCTAAGAAAAGTGGAGTTGGACGCTCCAAACACATCATCTAGTACACCTGTGACCACAAACCGGATACGATTGCCTAATTTCAACTAACCAATCGACGGCATCGATAGTTTCTTACAACGTTTTGAGCTCAAGGTCAGTGCGTTGAAGATCCCCAAGGGTCAATGGAGTGCAACTCTATGCGATTTTTTAACAGCGGACGCTCTAGAGGCTTATTTTGATCTGGACAGCGGTAGTAGAGAAGACTACGATGTTGTCAAGGAGACATTGCTACGTAAATTTCAGCTTATGGAAGCAGCATTCCGTGATAATTTTCATTCCTGTCTGCCTAGCAGGAAAGCTGACTTTCGAGAATTTATCTCATTAATAAAATTATATTCTAAAAGATGGATAGAATTGTCCGGAATTGATAAGATTTTCACTGGCTTACTTGATCTAATGTTACGTGACAAGGTGTTGTCGGCATGTAGCACCGATCTTGCCTCATTTTTTCAAGAAAGAAAACCGAAAGACCTTGAGGCAATGGAGATACTTGGGAGAAAATATATGACAGCTCACCCAGATAAAGAGGTTCACAAACCAACTATAAAGGACGAACTCCCAGTATGTGTGGCTCGTCATGACTTTAGAGATGGTGGTCATAGACCTCGATCACAAAGTGTGGACAGCAGAGTAAGGCAAAGCTATAGATCCAACTACCGGGGAAAATATAACTTCCCAAGGCAGAGGTCACCATCTAACTTCTCACAGAGGCGAGACTATAGTTATTCAAACCAAGGTCAGTGGAGGCACAATTATAGCCGTGGTGAGGAAATACATCACAAACGGATGGATCATAGACCCGCACAAGACAGTGCATCCTACAGTGGTAATAGGAATAATGACAGATGTTGGTCATGTGCTAGGAATAGACCTTACAAGAAATACTATGGAAACAGTACTAATAAACACTGTGGGCATAATGACAATAGCAATCATGATAAGGGTAATGCATGTGTAACTGCAAAGAAGAATGATGAGAAGGGAGCCGACCATGCCAATGCATGTATTGTTAGCTCACTTAATGATGAAAATTTTTATGGGTGCAAATCTTTATTCCAACCTGGTTCACAGCCCAGATTAATTTGCGGGTATGCTTTACCCGCTATGTCATCTTGTGAGAACGTGGGACGCCTCACATTATATACTGGCTTCCTGTATAACAGGCATGTAAGTGTCCTTCGTAATTCTGGCTGTACAACTGTTGGAGTCCATAGATCGTTAATTGATGAATTTGCCTTTACTGGTAAAACAGTGAAGTGCATAACAATTGGTGGGAGTATCGAGTGTTACCCAGTGGCAGAAATAGATATTGCCACACCCTTCTTTACAGGTAAGGTAAGGGCATGTGTTCTTGACCAACCAGTATCAGACATTATTCTTGGTAATATACCAGGTATTAAGGATTGCTCTCTAGAGGAGATACATGAATGGGTTGAATCTCACCCAATGTTGGCTAACGCTGTGGTCACTAGGGCCCAGCATGCTGCTGAATCTAAGGCAGAGCCAGCTATACCATTTAGTGAGAGAGCATTTCTTCAGAATGTTCATAATGTTTCCCCCCAGTCGTTCGCGACCAAACAGCGCGAAGATGTTGCTTTGCAACCATTGTTTGCTCTAGCAGAGAGCAAGCATGTGAAGAAGACAAAAACTTCACGTTATTGGTTTGAATTTAAAAACTCAGTACTGACTAGATGCTTTGACAACTATGTTTTAGTCAGAAGACAGGTAGTTATTCCAAAGAGTTTTAGACCTATTGTATTGAATACTGCCCATGACTCGCTTTTAGCTGGTCATATGGGGATTAAGCGTACTCTGTTTCGTGTCACCTCAAATTTTTATTGGCCCTGTGTTAACAGAGACGTAAAGCTATACTGCAGGTCATGTACAACTTGTCAAAAGGTAGCACGTAGGGGCAAGCACCACGCTGCACCCTTACAAGTCACTGATGTGCCATTACGGCCTTTCACAAGCTTGCAATTGACATAGTTGGTCCTATGTCAGTCATGTCAGACAGAGGATATCGATATAACCTAACGTGTATAGACTTATGTACACGTTGACCAGAGGCCATACCATTGAAGACTATCACCTCAGCAGCTGTCGCTGATGCTTTATTTGTTATTTTTTGTCGGAAAGGATTTCCTGATGAAATCCAATCAGATCGTGGTACTCAATTTATGTCTCAAATGATGAAAGATATTGAGAACATGTTAGCAATTAAGCATTCGTTCACAAGCCCATACCATCCGGGAAGCAATGGCGTTTGCGAGCGTTTCAATGGCTCGTTGAAGCAGTTGTTAGGCAAAGTCACCGAGACATGTCCTCGTGACTGGGACCGAATGTTACCAGCAGTCTTATTTGCTTACAGAGAAGTGCCCCATGAGAGCACTGGCTTTTCGCCATTTGAGTTGGTATATGGTGCCAACCCTAGAGGTCCTATGCACATTCTCAAGGATTTGTTGCTGGGATCAGTGGAGGATGTTACTGTCCGCAGCAGCTATGAACTGGTCATTGATCTCAGACAACGCCTTGTAGATGTATGTACTTATGCATCAGGTATGAAACGTAATGCTTCACAGAGGTCGAGATTGCGCTGCAACCAATCTCAAAAATTACGTTCGTTCTTACCAGGAGAACAAGTATGGCTACTTCTTCCGACCAAGGAAAATAAACTGCTATTTTCCTGGCAGGGCCCTTTTAAGGTGGTTGAGAAGAAAACTGATGTAGATTATGCCATTGACATAAGGGGCAAAGTTAAAACATTTCACATTAATATGTTAAAATTGTATGTGGAGCGCCTTGCAGAGTTAGAACCTATCGTGGACAGTATTTCTGATGAACCGGTTCGACAGACTTTGTCAGCTGTTGTGGAATCTGATGATTCTACAGCGAGCGATATTTCTTTTAATTTTCCCATGCTGCCTTTAACATATTCCGAATCTTGGAGAGATGTAACTGTATCAGGTGATTTAGATTCTAGTTATCGAGAACAGGCTCTTGCTGTTTTAGAATCTTTTTCTGATGTGCTGACTAAACTTCCAGGTCGCACTGATGTTATCTCTCATGATATTACATTGACTGATGATCACCCTATCAAACTCAGACCGTATACTATACCTTTACACTACAGATCTCAGGTGGATAGTGAACTTAAGGATATGCTACGCATGGGCATCATTTCTCCTTCTGAATCATCCTATTCTTTTCCTATGGTTCTAGTTAGAAAGAAGGACAAATCTCTTCGCATCTGCATTGATTTTAGACGTCTTAACAGTATCACTCTCACATATGCTGAGCCTATGCCTGTTTTGGAGGATCTCTCATCACAACTATCCCAGGCTACATACTTTAGCAAACTAGATCTTTCCAAGGGATATTGGCAGATCCCTTTACTGATAAAGCCAAACCACTAACCGCGTTTATGACTCCATATGGTTTATTCCAATGGAATTATATGTGTTTTGGCTTTGTCAATGCTCCCGCGACTTTTGTGCGCATGATGAGGAGACTCTTGGGAGATAGGTCTGATGTCATCACATATATAGACGACATCTGTTTATTCCATAGTTCTTGGCAAGAACATATCACAGGATTAAAATCTTTATTAATGCTACTCAGAAAGCATGGTTTGACAGTTAGACCTTCAAAGGTTCAGATTGGTTGTCGAGAAATTTCATTTCTTGGTCACTGTGTTGGTAACCACATTGTTGCGTGATAAATTCTCGCAACATCGTTTTGTTTCAATGTCTGTTTTATAACGCAAGGGCAACAACTGCTTGTAATTTATAGTCACTTTTCTCGGTAAGCATTTGTCTTCTCGCGTTGGTATCGAATGCAGTTAACTTTTGAGCTGTGGTCATTTTTGCGCTGGACTGCGCATGACTTGTCTTGTTGTTTGTCGATCGGTTTCCGCCCACCACTAGTGGGAGTGAGCGATTTGGAATGGCGAAAGAGATGCCTCGTTGAAGAGGGGATCTCCGCGTTCTTTTGTTCTGTCAGGGATGTGTAGTCCTCTTATGGATATTTCGTTTAGTCGAGATAATACCTCTAGTGTTTTCCCACATGTCGGGAGGCGTGATATTTCTGTGTATTTCATGAAAGCAAGGTAAATTGACTTTTTCATTAACTCTATCGATTTTGGGTCGTGAGCGATTTCGATTCATAGCCTGTCTCCGAAAGTCGTCGTCACGAGATGTTCTTTCCCAGCTCACATGTCGCTGCATTGTACTGCATCGGTTGATGCATGTACCAAGGACCATTACTTGCTACTTTGTTAAATGAACTAGGTTTAGAAAACCTTTATTATCTAGAGGATATTTTTGAGGACATTATTTATACTTCGGCAGACGTGTCTGTCTTGCTGAAGTCAAACTAAGGAGAGTGAACTGATCTCATACATCTGGTTATCTCCTGGCTGTTATAGAAAAGGATGGAGTTTTCCACCTGACTACATTTACAGCACTATGAAATATAACATGCATCTGACTCATCATTGTAATGCTGTCTACCGTTTATTGCTGTATTGAATGTTGCTGTGATAATGACTGTTTGATGTGCCTACACATTTGCGTAACCATTTTGTCACTGTGGCGTCCACAATAAATAATGAAGAAAAACGTCAACGGCTGTTTCAAGACTCATTGACTTTATACGTCGTGAGTTTACTGACGTCCTATGTGGATTGCCCTGTTATTGTTGCATGAACATTGTTTTGACTGAACACATCTACACACTACACAAAACCAGACATGCGGATGCCATCCATCATCATATGGCATCACGCATCATTTGGTGGCCATAAGCTGGTTTGATTCTGGTACTAGCAAACACGGGGTCCCTTACCCACTTCATTTTCAACAAGAATTCATCAGCATCCTTCAAGAAATTAACATTCTTCAATACAGTCAACATCTTCAAAATTTTCAAAGTACTCGGCGTTGCCCGGTAAAAGTCAAAATTTCAACTTTTTGACGGAAACAAGAATTTGACAGTACCCGGCGTTGTTACATGTTGCCGGATAACTCGGACTGCTGTTATCTTTTACGCAAGTCAAGCAAGTTGCTGCTGTCAAGGTTCCAGTGCTGTCGTTTTTGAGAAGGTCAAGTGCCGGTTGAAACGGGTTGTTTTCTGAAGAAGGCCAAGTACCGATTTCCATCAACTTACTTTTGGATTAGAAGGTCAAGTGCCGAAACAACTCAACACACAGTATGTCAGAAGCTCTTGTACCATCGTGTTAGCAGTGGAAGCAGTTCAGATGTGCCATCATCGTTGGAGCTTCGCTCTTTAGGACGTTGATTGACATCCGTTTTTCTGCTGTTCGACGATTGGAAGCCTTTAAGTTAAGTGGCCTGTTTGTATGTAAACTGTGCCCTTATACTTCTGCTGAGTCTTCTGTGTATCATCTCATTCTATATGTTATATGTCTATATGTTATTTGTATATTTATATGTTTATATTTCAGCGGGTTCTCGGTTGGGTGGTGTCTCCGTTAGATTATGCCACGTCATAGAGGTCGTCTATTGTGAGCGTTTTCTGTAAGGTTTGCAAATTTCCGATACTGGAATTTGCTAAGCGACTTCTGTTGCTATTTATGTTAGCTGTGATGACATGTTTTAATATTGTTTTCGTTATTATTTCACATTCTTTAGTTTTGTTGTGATTTGTTTGTATTTGTTAGCCTACTCTTGTCTATAATTTAGTTTCATACAACATTTTTGTTTATACACTGTGGTGTCATGTATTTTGTTTAATTCTAGCGCAGATATCGTCACATTTTTTGTGATATTTCATTAATTTCTGCTTTATTTTTAGTTGATTTCTGCGAAAGTTTTTGTATTGTTGCTGATCTTTGTTATTGTTTACATTGTTATTGTTTACATTGTTTGTATTGTTTACATTTTCAATGTTTACATTCTGCATGTGTTTACATAGTCATTGTTTACAGTTATAGTAATTAGTTAATGGGCTATGCTAATGCACTGTTACTACTATACTGATGATAAATGAATGATGAATAGTGTCGTGCACTATTGAATGAGAAGTGCACTTATGATCAAGATTTGAGTGCTGATATTTCATATACAAGTTCTTTGATTGGAGACTTGTTTCCCACAGAGACTGGGATAATATAATGTGATGTGAATATACAAGTGCTTAATTAAGACTTGTTACACTTAGGTTTGAAATAAATTAGTTAATTATTTCAGGTTTTGGACTCATATGTTAGACAACATGTCTACATTTGAGCACTTTATTGAGCAGGGTAAATTGCTTGGGAAGACTGGTGATAAGTTAGAAGAATTTGCAACTGCTCGATATGATAAAGCAATGGAAGCTGAACAAAAGAAACTGCATATGGAAGCTGAACAAAAGAAACTGCAGATGCAGGTGGATGAAAAGAGATTCCAAATGGAAATGGAAAAACAAAAAAAGGGAATCAGAAGCTGAGGAAAGAAAGCTACAGCTAGAGGCTGAGAATAAAAGACTTGAAAAAGAAGCTGAAAATAAAAGACTTGAAAAAGAAGCTGAAAATGAAAGACTTCAAATGCAGGCTCAAGCTGAAGAAAGGAAGTTACAAAGAGAGTCTGATGAGAGGAAAGCAAAAATGGAACATGAAGAAAAACTCTTAGCTTTAGAGTTGGAGAAATTGAAATTAACGAGCATGAGTAATGGTAATGATTCAAACAAGGGTTCATCTTCTGGGAAGGCTAATAATGATACTTTTAAGATTAAGTTACCAACATTTAGTCCTTCCAGTGATGACATAATGTTCTATCTGGACAGATTTGAACAAGCATGTACAGCTCATAACATAGACAAAGCAAAATATGTTTATCAGTTATCAGGGATACTGACAGGTAAAGCTCTAAGTGTATTAAATATGGTGGATGAACCTGACAAGAACAATTATGAGGTTGTCAGGGCCGCTTTGTTAAAGAAATATCAGCTTAACGAAGACGGCTATCGTCTACAATTTAAAAACATGTTACCTGAAAATGGAGTTGAATTCTCCGAGTTTATTGCAAGAATACGCATTACTTTCTCACGATGGGTTGAACTATCTAAGACGGAAAAAAACTTATGAAGGACTTATGGACTTAATACTTAGAGACAAAGTCATGTCGTCTGTCAATGAGTCTTTCCTTGCTTTCCTTCATGAACGTAAACCTAAAACAATAAAAGAAATGGAAGATTTCTGTTGCCAATACGTAACTGCGCACCCACACATAACCATGGGTAACTCTAAGGTGAAAGAAGGTTTACCAGTTGCTTCGGCAGCTCCGTATGGTCAAAACTTTGCTCGTAGATCCCAACAAAATTTTGATAGAAAGGGCAGCGGTAATTTCTGTCAAAATCATGGAAACCAATTTCATGGTGATTCTTCTTCGAAGAATTGGAGACAACCTGATAGTGGTCGTTACTATCACCCTAATAATTATAAGCATTTCAAAAGAGGATATGGTAATAGAGGTTATTCCTGCCGAAGACCTCAGAACCAAACAAATAGATGTTCGCATCAATGTGAACATGATAGTAATCGTGGAAACTGGAATTCGAACCAGTATAACAATTACAATAGAGACAATAATAACTGCAGAGATAATAATAACTCTGATAACTTCAGAGGTAATAATAGTCGGGGTAGATCTCAACACAAAAAAAAGAGATATCAGCAGGCTAATGCTGTACAACAGGAAACTGAGGGAGCCTGTAATCATGTGGTTGATAGTAAAAACTTTGACGCTGTCACTAGTTCTGCTTTTGACTTTGAGAGAGCAAACAAATGCCCCCAATGCAGTACTTTATTCGAACCGGGTACCATAACTACTTTGAGTTGTGGTCACCCACTTCCCGCTCTTCCTGCTGCTGTTGCGCATGACGGGAGGGGTTCTTTAATTCTACATAAGGGTCTTGTTAATGATACTCCGGTCTCACTACTTTTCGATTCCGGATGCACCACTATTGGTGTTAGACAATCGCTTGTAGATCCATCTTGTGCTACAGGAAGGGTTATTAAATGTGTCACATTTGGCGGCACTCTAGAAAAATATCCTACTGCTGTAATTCGCATTGCCACTCCTTTCTTTACTGGAGATGTGCACGCTTGTCTCTTACCTAATCCTATTGCGGACCTTATTATTGGTCGTATTCACGGAGTTAGGGAGTGTACCCCACAGCAGATTGCTGCTTGGGAAGATAATAACATGCAAGCTACAAATGCAGTAGTTACAAGAGCACAAGCTCTACAAACACCCGAAACTTCACTGAATAGTGATAATGGAGTTGATAGCCAAGATAGTCACTTAGTAATCACTCGTGACTCTTTCATAAAATTGCAAGAAGAAGATCCTTCTTTAAAAAAATTCTTCGTTCTTGCGAAGAAAGGTGATCCGAATCAGGATACAAATAGAAAATCTTGGATTGCAATGAGAAACGGCGTACTTGTACGTATGGTACAAGATTCGACTACGTCGGCACATTCGCAAATTCTTGTTCCCAAGAGCATGAGAGTCCAAATATTGCAACATGCTCATGACTCGCAATGTGCTGGACATATGGGTTTTGCCCGTACGAAGTCGAGAGTCCTTGCGGCTTTCTTTTGGCCTTTTGTCAATAAGGACATTCGTATTTACTGCCGATCATGCAAGGTATGTCAGGAGGTCAAATCTAGAGGACCACGACATGCTGCGCCTATCCAGGCTGCTGACATTCCTATTCGGCCGTTTCAGAAAATGGCCATAGATATTATTGGCCCTTTTAAGGTCAAGTCGGCCAGAGGACATCAGTTTATCCTTACATGTGTCGATATGTGCACACGTTGGCCAGAGGCTATTCCTCTTAAGAGCATTTCTACTACAGATATCGCAGATGCTCTTTGGTTGATATTTTCTCGCTTGGGGTTCCCCAGAGAAATATTGTCAGACCATGGCACTCAACTCATATCTGACACTATGTCACAGGTAATGTCTACCTTACATATTGAACGATCTCTCAGTAGTATCTACCATCCTATGTCTAATGGGTTAGTTGAGCGTCTGAATAGAACGCTCAAGACTTTGCTTGGTAAGATAACTGAAGATCATCCTCAAGATTGGGACAGGGTTTTACCCGCGGCTCTCTTTGCCTATAGAGAAGTCCCTAATGAACACACAGGATTTTCTCCCTTCGAACTTGTCTTTGGCGCGCGTCCACGCGGCCCTATGTCTTTATTACACAATCTCATCACTGCCGATGATATTAGCGATGAAACTCAATCCTCATATGAGTATGTCATTGCTCTTAGACAAAAGATCATTGAGGCATGTAAGCTAGCAACTGCTTCATCAGAAATTGCTAAAGAGAAGGCAAGGCAGTTTGCTAACAAGAATAGATGTCTACGACAACTTTGTCCAGGTGACAAAGCATTCGTCCTACTCCCCAGTAGGGAAAATAGACTTCTTATTGCATGGAAAGGTCCGTATGCAATAGTCTCTCGGATTTCCGATGTTGACTATGTGGTCGATATTGATGGAAAGCATAAAACTTTCCACATAAACATGCTTTCGGAATTTCACGAACGTCCGGACTATTTGCTGCCTATTTTCCAGGCAACGGATGATGCTCCTGCACCTCACGGTCATTATTCATCCCTGTCTGTCATTCAGGATGAGGAAGCTACCTTCTCTGATGTCAACCTTCCCCTTCCAGTGGTTCCATTACATTCCACGGAATCTTGGAAAAACGTTTCTGTTTCTCCTAATCTTTCTGGTGACGAACATCGACGAGACTTGTCGATGTTACAAACATTTCAGGATGTTCTCACTGACATTCCTGGACACACAGATGTCATAGAACATGACATAATTCTTACCGACAATAATCCAATTAGGGTTAGGCCGTATCCTATTCCTATACACTTTCAGTCGCAAGTGGAAAAGGAATTGGATGAAATGATTCAATTAAATATAATTGAACCATCGACTTCACCATATTCTTCTTCCATGGTTATTGTCCGGAAGAAGGATAAGAACATACGAATTTGCGTTGATTATCGCAAATTGAATCAGGTCACAAAGTTCGACGCTGAACCGATGCCTTTGTTAGAAGATCTACTGATTAGACTTTCTAATTCTAGATTCTTCACTAAACTTGACTTGTCTAAAGGTTATTGGCAAGTGCCTTTAGCAGAGCATGCCAAAACCTCTTACTGCTTTTTCTACACCTAGGGGTCTATTTCAATGGAATGTTATGCCTTTTGGTCTCATGAACGCCCCTGCCACTTTCGTTCGCATGATGCGTCGAATTCTGTCACATCGTTCGGATGTCATCGCATACTTAGATGACATCTGTCTCTTCAGTGATACCTGGGAAGATCACTATTTAGGGTTATATGACTTACTGTCCACTCTACGTGAGAATAATTTGACAGCAAAACCTTCTAAAGCTTTTGTTGGTTTTGGTGAAATCTCTTTCCTGGGTCATCGTGTTGGTCATGGTCTCTTGAAGACAGAAGACCACAATACTTCCAAAATACTGAACATCTCTGTTCCTAAAACGAAGAAACAAGTTAGGAGTCTCTTAGGTTTAATTCAATTTTATGGGAGATTTATTCCAAATTTATCTTCGATCATGGCACCTCTATCAACATTGTTGAAGAAAGGTTCGCCTAATCTGGTCCGTTGGTCTGAAGAATGCCAATCTTCACTAGACCAAATCAAGAATATATTTTCTTCTCCTCCCATCTTAAGATTACCTACTCTTGATAGGACTTTTGTTCTTCGGAGTGATGCTTCATCCACTGGGATTGGAGCAGCACTGATGCAAGAATATGCAAATACTCTGCATCCTGTTATGTACATTTCTAGAAAACTAAATGCGGCAGAGAGAAACTACTCGGTTTTAGACCGTGAGTTGTTAGCGATGGTTTGGTCAATTCTAAAGCTACAAAGATTCCTCCTGGGCGCACATTTCATTCTAGAGACTGATCAGAAAGCTCTTACAGCTATTCAGACTAAGAATTTGAAGAGTTCGAGATCCACTCGATATGCTATAGCTCTTCAACCTTTTCACTTCACGGTACGAGCTATCCGTGGTGCTGATAATGTGATGGCTGACATTTTGTCTAGATGCCCACATGACTCCAATTAATACTTCTGTCCTATATTCCTATATATTACAGAGTCATAACACACCTATATTTCTACAATAGATTAGCACATCTGTACTTACTTTATATGTACACACTATCGTGCTTTGTTGTCATCTTCTTCTGTTCGTTTTTTAAAATGATAGAGGAGGACTGAGTAGTTAATATAAGGGCCGTTAGTTTACTAAACAGCCACAATTATTAATAATGTATTGTACCTTATGAAGCATATTAGTTATTAATTAGCATTATATTGCTTGTACTTTCTCAGAATGTCATTGTTGAGCTGAGGACTTACCTTATTAGTTTCAAGCATGACGAGTTCTAGATTGTGTACTTACCCTCGGAATACCAGAGCATATGTCCTGGATCGTCATGTAGTTTAACTTTACTATGTACTTATGTCATTACATGTCAAAGAATGTACTATTTAAATTTTCCTATCAGATTTGTGCATCCATTTTTAAAGACAATATTAGAGTATGCTGTTTAATGATGATTATAGTAACTTGCATACGTATATTGTGTTTACATGCTAACGTGATGTGTGTTGGTGACACCTCCCCGATGTGAATATTTTTTGAGACATATTTATTTTTCTGTTGAGGTATATCCTCACCAGACACTCTATAATTAGCCTATTGTTTGGCAATTTAGTTAATTATCAGCGCATAATTCGTGCGTTTTGAGCCGCTTATCGCTTGCTCTTTGATATTGAAAAAAAAATATGTTCCACATTTTTTTTTTTTATCGGGAGGAGGTGGTGATATGTTGCGTGATAAATTCTCGCAACATCGTTTTGTTTCAATGTCTGTTTTATAACGCAAGGGCAACAACTGCTTGTAATTTATAGTCACTTTTCTCGGTAAGCATTTGTCTTCTCGCGTTGGTATCGAATGCAGTTAACTTTTGAGCTGTGGTCATTTTTGCGCTGGACTGCGCATGACTTGTCTTGTTGTTTGTCGATCGGTTTCCGCCCACCACTAGTGGGAGTGAGCGATTTGGAATGGCGAAAGAGATGCCTCGTTGAAGAGGGGATCTCCGCTTTCTTTTGTTCTGTCAGGGATGTGTAGTCCTCTTATGGATATTTCGTTTAGTCGAGATAATACCTCTAGTGTTTTCCCACATGTCGGGAGGCGTGATATTTCTGTGTATTTCATGAAAGCAAGGTAAATTGACTTTTTCATTAACTCTATCGATTTTGGGTCGTGAGCGATTTCGATTCATAGCCTGTCTCCGAAAGTCGTCGTCACGAGATGTTCTTTCCCAGCTCACATGTCGCTGCATTGTACTGCATCGGTTGATGCATGTACCAAGGACCATTACTTGCTACTTTGTTAAATGAACTAGGTTTAGAAAACCTTTATTATCTAGAGGATATTTTTGAGGACATTATTTATACTTCGGCAGACGTGTCTGTCTTGCTGAAGTCAAACTAAGGAGAGTGAACTGATCTCATACATCTGGTTATCTCCTGGCTGTTATAGAAAAGGATGGAGTTTTCCACCTGACTACATTTACAGCACTATGAAATATAACATGCATCTGACTCATCATTGTAATGCTGTCTACCGTTTATTGCTGTATTGAATGTTGCTGTGATAATGACTGTTTGATGTGCCTACACATTTGCGTAACCATTTTGTCACTGTGGCGTCCACAATAAATAATGAAGAAAAAACGTCAACGGCTGTTTCAAGACTCATTGACTTTATACGTCGTGAGTTTACTGACGTCCTATGTGGATTGCCCTGTTATTGTTGCATGAACATTGTTTTGACTGAACACATCTACACACTACACAAAACCAGACATGCGGATGCCATCCATCATCATATGGCATCACGCATCACACATGTTATACCCTGATGAGCACACTGTCAAACGCATATTAGAATTAGATATCCCTCGGACAAAGAAACAGGTTAGGAGCATGTTAGGACTCATTAACTTCTATCACAAGTTCATTCCAAACTTTTCATCTATTTTTCTGTCCTGTCATCTTTGACTAAAAAGGGAGCTCCTAATAAAATTGTTTGGTCCGATACTTGCAGTGGAGCTTTGAACAAAATTAAAACTGTATTTTCCAAGGCACCTATTTTGGTGTTACCTAATATCACTATGCCATTTCTTCTGAGGACTGATGCTTCTCAGACTGGCATTGTTGGTTGCCTTTTGCAATGGTTCAATGATACTCCACATCCATGCTTGTATGTAAGCAGGAAGTTGCTACCAGCAGAAACTCGGTATTCTACCAGTGAAAGAGAACTTTTGTCCATCATTTGGTGTATAAGCAAGTAATCACGCTATTTACTTGGCGCACACTTCTACCTCCATACGGATCACCGTCCACTAACATCCCTAAATCAAAAAACTACGACAAACAGTAGATTACACAGATGGTTCTTGCTTATCCAAGAATATAGATATACAATTATCCCCATCAAGGGATCAGAAAACTTTCTGGCAGACTTATTGTCAAGGAATGTAACTGGAAAGTGAAATTGTTTGTGCCAGTTGTTTACATTGTCTGATCTTGTTTTATTTTTCAGGTGATATACTAGTGAAACATTCATGTTACGACTTTAACTGCATTTTTTGAAAGATTGGATTACATTTTGTCTAAACTGTTTAAATGTATCCGTTTTCATGTCATTTCGTACTACAATTACTATTTCATATATATTATTCTAAGCAGTATGATTTTTCTTTCCTAATGGATTAATAATTCTTATGCTAACTATCCACTGTACTCAAGCGTAAACCCTTGGTTTCCGCTCGGGAACAGGGAGGCAATGTTGGGAGTAGAAAATGCCTTAGTTTTAACGCCCAGTTTGGCACTTTGCCACTTCACCCAATAGCCACTCTATGTCACGTGATGAGACCGGCTGGGAAGTATTGCTAATGAGACAGGTAAAAACGAGAGAGAGTTAGCAGCGAAGGGGGCATTGAGTGACCAGCCGTTAGGCGGGACAGATGTGTGTTTGGGCGTGTGTGGATAGCCCTAATTTATATTCCTGTTTTACATGGAAGTATACTACTGTTTTTCATATTTAACATTCATAATTGTTCATGCAAATGAGTGACTATTATTATTATTAATCTGGATTATGTTCTAATTGCCTGACCACATCAATGGGTCTATTTTGAAGTTTCGTCATGTGTATTAAAGTTACAAACCGTCACTCAGTTATTATTACTTTCGTTGGAGAAAGAGATGTGTGCACAACGTAAGTTAATACTAAGAGTTAATGTTTATTCGCCAGGTACGTAAAGAGAGAACCCTGGACATTAAATTAATATCAATATTGGATAATGATAAACAGTCGTGTAAAAGAAAAAGGCAGGAATAAGCACGGAATATAACCACCCTTAACATCTATCGGGGAAATTTTCTCAAAGTTGTTGCTTCTGAAACCTTTTGTCTTACTCTAGATTACGTCTTTCGCCAAACATCTGTAGAAATATGCAGGCCAGGTGTCCGAGGGAGCGTCCTTTGTAATCTATAAGAGTAGACGGGTTTAATAAGCCAACACACTCGAGAATATTCCTGGCCCGTAGAAAACCATATGAGACGTAGGCAGAGATAGCACGGCAGTACTAGAATGTGTTTGCCTATGTTCTAGTCATTTTTCGGGGTGAGTTGACATATCTTATAATTATAATATGATATATTCATGTTAGTTTTTTATATATCTGTTAGGAAAGTGACTTCAATTCATTTCTGAGGACTTCTCCTATTAATTTTATTCAGTGATAAGGTAGCGCTGTCTACGGCCTTAGTAAGGGTGCTTAAACTGTTACGGTTTATCATGGGTTAAATGTTAAACTTACAATAACAGATACTAGGCGTAGAATCAGTCCACAGATGCTTATCATGGGTTAAGAATAGGCTAAATTAACTGTCATTTCTGTAAGATAATGTCAGGTGTAGATTGTTCACTTAAAACTGAATAGTGAGATGCAGGCAATAACTCTGGATTATAGGAGATAGTCAATTATTCCTTTTTGATAGATATTTCTAGTGGCAAGGGAAAATCATTTTATGCTTACTTGTGTGGCTAGGCACTAGTCTATAACTTTCACAGAAAGCAGTCACCAGGCATAGATATAATTATATCTTATGATTCAGCCACAACTGTATTATTATAGCAAGAACATTGCATTTTCTTTGTACTCATTTTGTGAAATATTAATATATTTCCCCAAAGGGACATGTGATTTATTTGTGTAATGTCACATGCTGTAATCTGTTTATGTAAATTCATTTAATGTTGTAAGATGAATAAGCATATTCATTTAACTGTAACTACAAGGTTAGGTTTCCTGTATGTTGAGATTGGGAGAAGAGGAGGAGATTTTGCTGTCAGAACATTTACTGACAGTTACATGGATGTACAAAAGATATTAAGCCTATGCGGGCACATGCTATAACTGATAGAATGAAAGGAGCGGAGCATGACTAGGTTATAAAACATTAGATTGATTTTGTTGTTGCTTGAGGTAAAGGGTGTCTTTTTTGGTTCTCAGTTTCAGGGAGACCGAATCGCTAGAACAGACTCCAGTCAGGCAAAGAACGACATGTCCTCTTCGATCTAGAGGGTTTCTGAATACCGCTAGCGTCACGAGTAGTCAAACCCCGTTGCTGAACCTAAACCCTTTTGTCAACGCCAAGTTAAGCTCACGCTGTGCAACGGAGCATACGCTAAATCTGGAATCACCAAATGCAGTAGTAGTTCCCTACTCGCCTATTAGATTACCAGTCAGAGCATTGCCGCTTCCAGAATATCAAAACCGCCCAGCATGTCTATAGCAGAATCTGATATCACCCGACTTTGTGTGCCTAAACGGGGCACTCAGCCAAAACCACAGCCAAACCAGTTTAAACAGGATTTACAGCCAAGCAAGCAATAGCGCCGGATAAGAGCGCCTGGGACTCCTTGTCCTCAAGTAACTTCGTATGGTGTATTTCTTGGTTTATGTAGAACTTCGCACGTATGAGCAGATTTCCAGCCCCCCTCACGCAAGTAGCGGTCACCCACATATAGCACCTACAAGGAAAGTTATGCAGTCTATTCAAATCATCTTGAAGGATATATGCACGTAAGACACTTTCTGGAGCTAGCACCTTTGGTCCCACGAAAGCGGACAGGCTGTCGCTCAGTTCGTTTAATTGGTCAGCAGGAGATAAACAGCGTCTTCCAGTTTTCCCTGACGCATTTAAGGTCACCAAAGCATAGCACCAACAAGGAAAGTTTGGTATTTCACTTCATTCATCTTGAAGGATATTTATCTGTAAGACACTTTCTGGAGCTAGCTTCTGGTCCCACGAAAGCGGACAGGCTGACATGCAGTTTATTTATTTGGTAAAACGGAGGTAAAGAGAGTCTTCCAGCCCCCCTCGCGCAAGTAGGGAGGAGTTAACAATGATAGCGCCTATACAGTGATTTTATTCAGGTGAATTCCATCACCCAAGGAGGATATGTACGAAAAAAACCACTTACTGGGGCTATTTCATCTGGTCCCGAAAGCGGACGGACTGACACTCGATTTATTTATCTCTCCGTGTTAAACAGGTTTTATGAGTTTTGGTGGTGTGTGTGTTTGTGGGTGTGTATTTGCATTATTGTGGTTATTGATGATTATTGATGACTAATGATGATTATTTTGAGTATTGATGTAATTTTATGTTGTTGGTGATGAAATGCATTATTTTCATACATGCTTCTTCATTTAATAAAGTTTACACCTTTATTGATGCGCTGTTCATGACCCTTCAATCCATAATTAAACTTGTTTTAGCTCTTTACTATAATCTCTATGTTTGATAAGAGAAAAGAGTGAGAGCAGGAGGTGCTTAGACAGTAAAAGTGAGTTGAGGCTTGGAGAGAGAGATCACTTTGATAAATCTTCTTCCAGGTTGTCTCAAGTCCATCTCCTATTTACACCTTTCTGTGTGTGTAATCTATAACTCTGTCAGTCCACTATCCCTTGTCGATTTCACTGCTATTGTGCAACTCGACAAATACTCTACACTTTACTCAACCACGACAGCAAGAAAGGATAACAAGGTTGAACTTGAAGAAACACCACTAAAGGATTTAGAATCGTACACATGTCTTGGTAGTAATAGAAACAGAGTTGGACGGACAGACAATAAAATCAAAATAAGAATACAAAAAGTAAAAGGAGTTTTCATTGCATTGGGAAACATATGAAGAACAAGAGAAATCTAGCCCAACACGAAAATAAGAATTTTCAACTCAAGTCCTATTGTATGGCTGGCTCTGAGACACGGAGAGCAAGAGAAATGACAACTAAAAAGCTCCAGACTTTTATAAACGGGTGCTGGCGTAAGTAGTAGTATATGTACGCTACGGGTAGTATTCAGGAGGCGCGCCAGGAGGCGCGTGACTTTTTATATAAGCGCATTCAGGAGGCACGCAGGAGGTGCGCCAGGAGGCGCGTGAGTGTTATATAGTAATATATTTTAGCCGGGGTGACTTCCTCTGACGAGCAGCTGGCGTCCTGGTAGGTTGTAGTGTATTTATTGTGTGTAGGTTGTTGTGCGTTGTAGTTGACCGGTGGTGTATTGTGTTGTTTTTTATTTATGTTATACGTACAGACAGGTACACATATAGACGATATTACAACAATTAGACGTATATTTAGTTATACATATAGACATATATTACGATATTTAGACATAGAAACGACTGGTAGTGTGGTGATGTGTTTGGTTGTAGGTATCTTAATTGTGTGTTGTAGTTGGCGGAGCGGCCGACTCGTGGGGTGTGTTGGGGTATGGGTTTTAGTGTGCCGGTATTTTAATTGTTGTGTATACAATATTTATATATGGGAGTGAAGTGTTAGAACCTTTACTGGGACCAGCATCGAGAGGTGGGAGGGTAGTGTTAGAGACCTGTACTCGGTCTCGCATCGAGAGGTGGGAGCATCGAGAGGTGGGAGTGAAGTGTCGATTCCGCAAGAGGAGCGTCTGCAGGAGGCGCATGACATTTTATATAGCGATATATACTAGCCGGGGTGACTTTCTCTGACGATCAGACGCATGACTTGTTATATAGCAATAAATTTGTTCAAAATTGGTGAGCGTGTTGTTTATACAAAATACCTAGACAATATATATATATATATATATATATATATATATATATATATATATATATATATATATATATATATATATATATATATATATATATATATATATATATATATATATATATACTGAAGCACATTAAAAACGCACCACTATTATATATACTGATGCCGAGAAGCTGGCAAAAAAAAGTGTGGGAATGGATTTTCCCCGGGTTTGCCATGAGGTAGAGAGCGAATGGCTGCTGGAATGTAAAGTGCAAGATTCAACCCACGGGTGTGTATACAGACTACATGAAAACGATGAAAGTTACACGTGCAACACGATTCCCAACAGCTATGAGCCTGAAAATGTGTACGCGTTCTGGCAGTATACTCGGTATAAAAAGGCCGTTGAGACAAAACACCCAGTACATGTGCTTGAAATGCCACGACTATCTGAAAACGACCGCCAACGAGCCATTGGTATGTTGGAGACCGGAATGAGCTCGCGGGCCATTGCCAGAACTATGAATTACCACCACAGCACTATTGTACGTCTCAATGAACGTAACGGAACCACTGGCAGTGTCCGGGATAGACTTCGGAGTGGCCAACCACGAGTTACTACCCTTGCGCAAGATCGTCATATTGTGCTGAGTCACCTAAGGAATCGTACTCTCCCGGCAAGTCAAACAGCAAGAGCAATAGTGGGTAGACATGGGCAAGTCTCTCAAATGACAGTCATACGACGACTCAGAGATACAGGCCTTACTGAAAGACGACCTTATGTTCGGCCAAACTTGACTCACAGACATCGTTAGCAGCGCCTGCAATGGGCAGAGCAACATATCAGATGGACTAGACTGCAGTGGAATGCTGTCCTATTCACAGACGAGAACAGATTCAACATATCCTTTGCAGATGGACGTATGCGGATTTAGCGACGGTGTGAAGAGCGCTTTGCAGATTGCTGTGTCAACCGATTTCGAGGTGGCAGTATTCACATTTGGGGAGGATTCAGTTTTCACCATTGCTTGCCTCTTCACGTCTTCCGTGGAAATGTTAATGCTGTGACATATCGAGATGAGGTTCTGGATGCACTGGTTGCTCTTGCGTTCACAATTTATCCAGACTTGCAGCTTCTCCAGCAGGATAACGCACGTGCATTTTTTTGTATTTTTGGTTTTCTCCCTTGCCTGCACAGAATGCAATGAATTTCATAACAATCAAATGTACAAATTAATGACCAGCATGGATTCATAGGAAAATGAATAAAGATTCCAAATATGTAATCTTGTACACACATATTTACATTTCACACTCTGTTCCTGGATTATACAGGTGGTGCGTTTTTAATGTGCTTCAGTATAAATATAAATAAATAAATAAATAAATAAATATATATATATATATATATATATATATATATATATATATATATATATATATATATATATATATATATATATATATACAAGTACTTTGCAAAAAAAATGGCAGTCATATTGCTCAGCTAAATATGCTGAAATCTAATTAAATATGCATGTTCTGCCCCAAATTTACACTCCACTTAAGTGAGCAAACACTACCAAAAGTAAAAAAAAAATTAGCGTAGAGTAAAGTCCCTTGATAATAGAGCAGACGACAATTTCTAATGCTAGTGGCAGAAAATGGACACAAAGTCAAAGTGTATGTTAATTTCACAGCTTTGGAATGAAGGAAATCAAACATGTTCCAACATTTCTAAAACCTTGAACATTCCTGAGCGGACTGTCTACAGAGTTGTGAGTAAATTAAAAGCAGGTAATGGAATCGAGCGAAAAGAAGGTAGTGGGGGGTCAAGAATTTTGGACACAAAGGACCATCGGCGTCTCGCCCAAATCGTTCGGGCTGGGCCAATGAAGAGTGTAGAAAACATACGGCAGCGCATGATCGATTTGGGAAACCCAGAGGTATCTAATGCTACTGTCAACCGGGAGCTACACAGGATGAATTACACAAAAAAGCGGGTAATTTCGTCACCATTTCTCACAGAGACTCACAAACAGATGCACTTGAACTGGTGCCACGAACACCAAAATTTGTCATGGGACAATGTGATTTTGTCAGATGAATGTTCTGTTTGGTCTTATCCTGCTCAAATAAATATTTGGATGAAAGACTCTGTAACGCCTGTGTACCAGCGACCGAAACATACCCATAAATTCCATCTTTGGGGAGGGGTGGCAGCAAGAGGTGCCACCCCACTGTGTGTTTTCACAGGAATTCTCACGAAAGAAAGGTACATCGACATACTAGAGGGACACCTTCTGCCATTTATGCAGGTCATGTACCCCGATGGGTGCACATTTCAACATGACAATGACCCAAAGCATACAGCTCATACCACCAAAGCATGGCTGCAAGAGAAGAATGTGATAGTGCTGAAGTGGCCCAGCAACAGTCCCGACCTAAACCCAATTGAAAACGTTTGGGCACTACTCAATAATCATTTAAAAAAGAGTGGACTCAGAGACGTTGAAGAATTGAAGAAGGTAGCTGAAAAATACTGGGACAGTCTGACTCACAATTACCTACAAACACTTGCGGGAAGTATGCCTCGCCGCATCCAGGCTTGCCTTGCTGGAGAAGGCAACATTATATTGTACTGAAACCACTGTTAATAGATAGGGGAGATACCAATCTTCCTCTGGACATACAGTTTTTATTATTATTTGCTTCTATGAGTGTGCTGCGTTGCGAAAATATGACTGCCATTTTTTTTTTTTTTGCAAAGTACTGTATATATATATATATATATATATATGTATATATATATATATATATATATATGTATATATATATATATATATATATATATATATATATATATATATATATATATATATATATATATATATATATATATATAAAATATTAAAAAATCGATAATGACGGATAATATAAAAAAATCAATAATAGAGGGTTAGTAGGTTACAAAGGGGGTTGTGAACCGAGTGGAGCCTGTTTGGGCTGTCGAGGGTGACGACGCATCGATGTGTACCTTTTGGGGTGTAGCTGACGGGGTGGGTTTGGGTTTTGTGTGTGTGTGACTCAGCAGTGTGTTGGTGTGTTGGGAGTGAAGTGTAAGAGTCTTGTCTATACTAGGAACAGCATTGAGAGGTGGCAAGAACTATCTTGAAGAGGTGGGAGTGAAGTGTTAGAGCGGTGTTGTGTGGGTGGTATTGCTTTTGGTTTGCTTGTTGTTGTGTGTTGTTATATTGGACTGGTAGTGTGTTGGTATGTTTGTTTGTACAAGATATATATATTTATATATATATATATATATATATATATATATATATATATATATATATATATATATATATATATATATATATATATATATATATATATATATATATATAGGTAGACAATGCACATACAAAATCGTTAAAAAATCTGCAATATTGAGTTAAAGAGGAAAATATTTTTAAAAAGCGATAATGTTGGATTAGGTTACTAACGGGTTTTTTGAAGCGAGTGGAGCCTTTTTGCGCTGGCGTGGGCGACGATGCATGTTGGGCTGTAGCTGGCGGTTGTAGGTTAGGGGGGATGTTTGTGTGTTGTGTTGTGTGTTGGTGTGTTTGTTTATACATATATACATACAATATATAAAAAAATATATGACGGAAAATATAAAAAAAAATCGATAATGGTTGGTTAGTATGTTACTAAGTGAGTTTTTGAAGCGAGTGGAGTCTTTTTCTGCTGGCGAGGGTGACGACGTATGGGTGTGTACATTTTGGGGTGTAGCAGGAGAGTAGGCCAGCATTGAGAGGTGCGAGTGAATGTCCACTTGGCGCAACACGGTCGGGTTTCATTTGATCACGCCTCGTACATGTATACCCCGCTAAACGCTAAGCCGTATAGCGCTGGTTTGCTATAGCGCGCTTTCGTCTTGCAGTCGTCTTCTCAAAATAAGAAAAATAATAAAGAAGTCATTAAAAGTGGCACAGTTGTTAAGCTAAGACTGTTCACCAAATGCGGCCACCTTTATTCACATTGCGACTCACCACTGTTGCTGTGATGTGTCGCTGTTTTCTGATATACCTATGTATGCATAACTACACTATATAAACAAAAAGTATTTTAAAATGTTATAACTCAAGATCTTAATGTATAACATTGTGTGTGGCTTACTTAAGTTAGCAAGTGGCGGATGCGTTAGCGGGTCAGCTTTTAAAGAGGCTGTCTTTCATAAGAGTGGAAACGAGAGTCGCCACATTGTTTTTACATGTACCTTTCTCTCCATATTTTTTTAACGTCTCTTCATTTATGATTTAAATAATTCCACGTTTAATATTTTTATAATCATAACAAATACAGTAGCACATAAATGATTACGTAGAGCAGAGCTGAGCCGTACGAGACTACAAAACTTTAGTCTCCTGCCCTTCCACAGGTCTATCGCTGACATCTAAGGCACATTGTTACCTCTCTTATTCTAAGGAATTAATCATTCTTCCAACTTGTGCTAATACAGGGTTTTTCAACCGGGGTTCCACAGTACCCTAGGGTTCCGCGACAGGTTGCTGGGGGTTCCGCGAAAGATCGTGAATGAAAAAAAATAAATAAACGTCGTTTTTTGAACTTTGAGCGCAGGTCAATGCTAGTGCTTGCAGTGATGGACAAGGAACGAGCAGCCCCGTATAGATAATTGCAACAGGACTGTGCTCACTCCTGCACATACCACATTTCTTTAGCATCTTGTAGAGTAGAAATTTGATGCATGACTTTTAGGGCTACTTCATTACCATCATCAAGTACCATGCCTAGTGGCGTAGGAGATCATGTCTCTCCACAACTTCCTGTCTCCAGTACAATTTATCAACTCTGCTGTTGACTTCTTTCCATGCCTCGATGTTCAACTGTCCAGTAGTTGTTCACTTTGTCTTCCTCTATCTCTTTTTCCTTCACTCTTACCTGTTGTTACTATATATCCCAGCTTTCCTCTTCTAATGACAGGCCCCCAAAAAAGTGGATTGCCTTTTTCTAACTTGTGAAATAAGTTTCCTTTGTGCATTTTCCTCATTCAAGACATCCTCATTACTCCTTTTGGCTGTCCATTGTATTTTGAACATTCATCTGTAAAACCACATTTCTGTGGCCTCTAGTGCCTTCCCCGCTTGTTTGCCAATTGTCCATGACTCACTCCCATACGTCAGAATTGGTTCTATATAACACTGAAGAACCCTCTTTCTTACTTCCAATGAAAATGAATTGTTGTATAAAATACTCTTCATTTTATAGAATGCAGAGGCCTACTTCGATAAGGCTAAAAAAAAAAAAAAATCAAATAAGAAAAAAAAGGAAGACATTAAAACAAAGGAACAACTTCAGTTTTTTTCTACTAACACTACTGACTTGCATTAGAGTTGATATTCTCTGTGGAAAAAGGAGGTGCGGGAGATCAACGGCACAATAAAAGTAGGCTATTATGTTGGCTAAAATAAACAGATCCACAGAAAAAAAATCCTTCTCTACTCAAAAGAGCATTGACAATTTGTATTAATAACTTGTATTATACTCGTATTTGCAACTTACTGTTGACGCTAACGTAGCGTGAGCTGTAGATACAATATATGTTATGTAGAGATTCTCTGAGATGTGAAATGTAAAGTATTCCTCCAGGGTAAAATGTTTGAGAAAGACTGTGCTAATCATTACGCAGTTCAATATTCTGCATTATACAGTTAAGGGAAGTCGGCAAATTGGATCCGTATCTTCGGAAGACGCACGTCTGTCCGGACAGTTACCAGGATGATCCTGCTAGTAGTCATATGCTTGTCTCAGAGGTTAAGCTATTCATGTCTAAGTTCACACTGTCTCACGTTGAAACCGCGAATGATTCATTTATTCAGTCGACGTTCCTTAGATGACACGTTGGTACTTGGATAACTGTGGTAATTCTAAAGCTAATTCATGCTTACCAAGCTCCGACCCTCGCGGAAAGAGCGCTTTTAACAGTTCGAAAGGACATAAGGTATAGCATCAATAATGACATGAGATATTGCATCAATAATGACATGAGGTATTGCATCATTAATGACATGAGGTATTGCATCAATAATGACATGCGGTATTGCATCAATAATGACATGAGGTATTGCATCAATAATGACAGGAGTTATTGCATCAATAATGACATGAGGTATTGCATCAATAATGACATGAGGTATTGCATCAATAATGACATGAGGTATTGCATCAATAATGACATGAGGTATTGCATCAATAATGACATGAGGTATTGCATCAATAATGACATGAGATAGTGCATCAATAATGACATCAGGTATTGCATCAATAATGACATCAGGTATTGCATCAATAATGACATGAGGTATTGCATCAATAATGACATGAGGTATTGCATCAATAATGACATGAGATATTGCATCAATAATGACATGAGGTATTGCATCAATAATGACATGAGGTATTGCATCAATAATGACATGAGGTATTGCATCAATAATGACATGAGGTATTGCATCAATAATGACATGAGGTATTGCGTCAATAATGACATGAGGTATTTGTAGAGTGTCAAGGATATGCTAAGTCTGGCCACTACTGTAGAATAAACGTGTTGTTGTGTATTGGCCACTGTTGAATGAACCTGTCATGTAGACCTTGAGTGGGAGTGACAAGTAACGCGAATGGTGTAGTAGTTCGGTGTAACAGACCTCTTGGTAATAACTCTCACACACTCTCATGTAATGCAATGACGACTTGAACTGCCTCTGACATTTCAATAGTTTAATGAAGGCACGCAAACTGGACAGCACGGATACAGTCATGGACACATGTTGACATACATTCATTGGTTATTTGAATCGTGGATGATACATTCATGTAGTAGTGAAATATCATTCAACCCAAGGTGGGATTCACTGTTCTGGTAACTAATCGCCGTATCCTCTACTGACTGAACGCGTCAATGAGGATCGGTAAACATACAAAAGTCATTAGCCGAACCTTCATTTCATAGCTAAGTTCTTAAGCTGAAATATGTCCAATGTTTGTATAACACTCATAAACCACGATAGTGGGTTTTCACCTCATAACAAGATCTCGATACCACTGCCCGATAGTAGGATACATAATCTGTTCTCTTGACAGTGATCAAAAATATGATGACAGGAATATAACATGGCCGCCTTCCTGAGTTGTCGCTCACTCACTCGTAGGAAGGTAGATATAAGCCAAAGTTAATTTATAATGTGCATATAAATAATTTCATAAAGTTTTCCATACAGCTCTACAGTAATCAAGTTAATTCACGTAGACATAACTGCTGTAGGAAAGCCTGTCATCTTCGTCGATACAAAACACAACCCTAGCGATACGAAGCACAATGTTCCATCTAGGTCTAATCGACTCGAGATCATCAAAAATAGGGTCTGGCATACCTGGAGTCTGAATCACACATATGAGGAGGATCTCTGACAAATAGACTCTTGCAGAGACATAAACTTCTCCTGGAAAAACATCTATGAATCACTGTTAAACCTTAAACAGTGCCAGCCCTGGAAAAAGCACTCAGCCATCTTAGCGACATTATCGGAACTCTTCACAACCCAGAAGGACTACGAAAACCTGCGCTAGATTCCGGCAGAAAGAATATAGTCCGACCTGAACATATAAAGGTATACAATATACGACTGAATCTTCTTTCACTAGACAAGTAGTACCCATGAATTCAGGCCATAAACATAACAAGCAAAATTAATCTATTTTCTGGCCCGAACCAATAAGAACGGACATGAATACAATATCCATGCGCCGAGTCAATATCAAGAAAGATCACTCATATAATCAAAAGTGTAAATCAATCATGAATTATCTAGCTTTACTAGAGGAAGCATTTTCATACACAAATGAATGCAAATATATATTTTCCATATTAAATAGCCATATCGTATTTTTGTAATATGTGCGTCAAAATATGCACGCAACAGATTACCACACCCCTCGGGAAAAAAAATGGTACATTTTTTTTTTGAAATACATCTAGGATCAACATACAATAGGCTCACAACGCACCAATAACAATGCGCAGATGATAAGCATTGAGAATATATTTCAAGATCTTAGAGAAAGTATTTCTCTAAGTATAAATATTTCCAGAGAGGTGTCACCAACGCATACTACAATACTGGCAGTGCCACACTTTCTACATCAGTTTATACATAAATTTCATCTTAGATACCTTAACATCATGATCATCAAAGACGAAAAAACATTGAAAGATCAGCGGTGAATAAACATCAGTGAACCGCTAAGTAGTGTTACAATCAATATATGATATATTCCATATGTGTACACATTTCAACATAGGAACAACTGTAGCAAAGTTAGGCATATAATTTAACAGTTATGAATCATGTGGACATCTAGACAAAATATCTGCCATCACATTTTCTGACCCACGGATAGCTCGCACCGAAAAATGAAACGGCTGCAGAGCAATCGCGTATCGCGTTGATCTCGCGCTCTTCAGATTTTTACTCTGAATAGCCGTAAGAGCTTTCTGGTCAGTTTCCACAATAAAATGCGCGCCAAGAAGAAATCTTTGCAGTTTAAGGATTGACCAAACCATAGGCAATAATTCACGGTCTAGGACCGAGTAATTCTTCTCTGCGGCATTTAATTTTCGAGAAATATACATCACAGGTTGCAGAGTTCCAGAGTACTCTTGCATTAGTGCTGCTCCAATCCCTGTGGATGAAGCGTCACTACGAAGAATAAATGTCTTATCCTTAGAAGGCAATACTAGGATAGGTGAAGTAGAAAACATAGTTTTAACCTTATCCAAAGAGGATTGACATTCTTGAGTCCAATGGACTACATTAGGAGACCCTTTCTTTAGCAAGGAAGAAAGAGGTGACATAATGGAGGACAGATTCGGAATGAATCGTCCATAAAATTGTATTAGACCTAAGAGACTTCGCACTTGCTTTTTTAGTCTTAGGAATAGAAATGTTAAGTATCTTACTTGTATTATGGTCCTCTGTTTTTATGAAACCATGACCAACACGGTGACCTAAGAAAGATATTTCGCTAAAACCAATACAAGCTTTAGATGGTTTCGCTGTTAGGTTATGCTCGCGTAAGATAGACAATAGTTCATTTATCCCATTATAGTGATCGTTCCAAGTATCACTGAAAAGACAGATGTCATCAAGATATGCAATGACCTCTAAGCGATGAGATAGGATTCAACGCATCATGCGTACGAATGTTGCAGGGGCGTTCATAAGGCCGAAAGGCATGAAATTCCATTGGAATAGACCCATAGGTGTCGAAAAAAGCAGTAAACGGTTTGGCGTGTTCGGATAATGGAACTTGCCAATATCCCTTAGACAAATCGAGTTTAGTAAAGAAATGAGAATTCGATAGTCTGGTAAGTAGCTCTTCTAGTAAAGGCATAGGTTCAGCATCAAATTTAGTCACTTGGTTCAATTTGCGATAATCAACGCAAAGACGTATGTTGTTGTCCTTTTTTCGCACGATAACCATCGGTGAAGAATATGCTGATGTGGATGGTTCAATAATTTTTAACTCTATCATTTCATCCAACTCTTTTTCTACCTGTGCTTGAAAATGTATCGGGATAGGATACGGTCTGACTCTTATAGGATTATGGTCAGTAAGAATAATGTCATGTTGAATGACATCAGTTTGACCAGAAATGTCAGTAAGGACATCCTGAAATTGTTCTAACATAGTAGAAACTTGTTTCTGTTCTCCTGGAGATAATTCAGGAGAACTCGCAACATCTTTCCATGATTCATTAGAGTGAAGAGGAATCATTGAAAAAGGTAGATTTACATCCGAGAAACTCGTTTCCTCATCCTGTATTACTGACAGTGATGAGTAATGTCCGTGTTGGACTGGAAAATCGTCCGTTGCCTGGAAAACAGGTTGTAAATAATCCGGACGTTCATGGAATTCCGTGAGCATGTTGATGTGGAAGGTTTTATGCTTCCCGTCAATATCGACGATATAGTCAACATCGGAAACTTTTGATATTATATCGTACGGACCTTTCCAAGAAATAAGAAGTCTGTTTTCTCTACAAGGTAGCAGGACCAATACTTTGTCACCTGGACAGAGTTGTCGCAAGCGTCTGATCTTATTGGCAAATTGCATTGCCTTCTGTTTCGCAAATTCAGAAGAAGCAGTTGCCAATTTGCATGCTTCAATAATCTTGTGTCTAAGTGCAATGACATATTCATAAGAGGATTTTGTGTCATCGACAATATTATCAGCAGTTATGAGATCATGAAGTGAGGACATAGGACCTCACGGTTTCGCGCCGAAGACAAGTTTAAAAGGAGAAAATCCTGTATGTTCGTTGGCGACCTCTCTATATGCAAAGAGAGCCGCGGGTAAAACCCTGTCCCAATCCTGAGGATGATCCTCAGTTATCTTACCTAGTAGGTTTTTCAGAGTTCTATTCAGACGTTCCACCATCCCATTGGACATAGGATGATAAATACTACTCAGAGATCTCTCTATCTTTAGAGTCGACATCACTTCATGTAACTCGTCATGACTCCCTTTCGAAAACGATCCTTCAGGGAACAGTCGAAGGTAAACGGAGAAGAGGAAGGCAGAGAAAATCCTGGGCTGATAACATCAAAGAATGGGAGGACACGGTTTTTCCACACTTGTACGCATTGCTGAGGATAGAGAGCAGTGGAGGACCCTGTCTGCTGATGCTTCCACCATGGCACCCCTACGACCCATGACCGGTTACGGGCTGAGATGAGAGATGATGATCACTTGAGACATGGTATCCGATATAAGTTGGCTACCATGGTCCGATAATATTTCTGCTGGAAATCCCAGACGAGAAAATATTAACCAAAGAGCATCTGCAATATCAGCAGTAGTTATGCTCTTTAGAGGAACAGCCTCTGGCCAACGTGTGCACATATCCACACACGTCAAAATAAATTGGTGTCCTCTAGCAGACTTTATCTTAAATGGACCAATGATGTCTATCGCCATTTTTTGAAATGGTCGAATGGGAATGTCTGCAGCCTGAATAGGTGCAGCATGGCGTGGACCTCTGGATTTAACCTCTTGACATACTTTACAAGATCGACAATAGATTCGTATGTCCTTATTCACAGCAGGCCAGAAGAAAGATGCAAGAACTCTAGATTTAGTACGGGAAAAACCCATATGTCCAGCACACTGAGAATCATGAGCGTGCTGTAAGATTTTAACTCTCATATTTTTGGGCACAAGAATTTGAGAATGAATGGATCTAGCGGAGTCTTGTACCATACGTACAAGTACGCCATTCCTCATCGTAATCCAAGATTTACGATTTGTATCCTTATTCGGATCACCTTTTGTTGCCAGAGTAAAGAATTTCTTCAGAGTAGGATCATCTTCCTGCTGTTTTATAAAGGAATAATGCGAAATCTCCAAGAGATCACCTTGGTTCTGGTCATCATTATCTCCAGAAGGCGAAGATTGCGGCATGTTTAGAGCTTGAGCTCTAGTGACTACAGCATTTGCAGTATGTATATTATCACTTTCCCACTCGGCAATTTGTTGCGGAGTGCATTCTTTCGCACCATGAATGCGACCGACGATAAGATCAGCGATCGGATTCGGCAGCAGACATGCGTGCACATCTCCTGTAAAGAAGGGAGTAGAGATGTTGATAATGGCAGTGGAGTACTTCTCCAATGTGCCACCAAATGTTATGCATTTGATTATCTTGCCAGTGGCTCGAGAAGGATCTATAAGTGACTGCCTCACTCCAATGGTTGTGCACCCGGAATCGAAAAGAATTGAGACCGGATACCATCTACTAGACCCCTATTCAAGACAAGAGCACCTCTTCCATCATGCGCGACTGACGCAGGAAGAGGATGACCACAGCTTAAAGTCGAAACTGTGGTTGGCTCGAATAATGTTTTGCATTGGGAACACTGAAATGCTCTGTCAAAATCGAAAGCAGAACATCCCACACTATTAGAGTCTTTCTTATCATTGGTTTGATTACCGGCTTCGTGAAACTCTTGTTGTGCAGAGTTAGCCTGGTAATGAGATTTACCATGTCTTTTGTGTTGTGATCTACCTCGGTTATAATTGCCTCTGTAATTATTATTCCCTCTGTTATAACCCATATTTGGGTTTGAATCACAATATTCATGATCATAATCATCATGCTCATTATAATGAGTATCCCTGTAATGTTGGTTTTGTGGTTTCCATGAAGAACTTGGGTAGTTCCTATGGTTACTCCCTTTTCGGAAATTTCTATAATTATGAGCACCCCTCGCGTATCGAAGACTGTCAGCCCGATTCCAGTTTTTCGAAGAAGAACCCTGATTTGAGTGGTTACCTTGGTTTTGATACTTATTCCAATTAACCTTTTTATCAAATTTATTTTGAGCTCCTTGGAATTTGTGTGAGTAATTATGATTATATTCCGTTGCTGAAGCAACTGGCATACCCTCTTTAATGTTAGTGTTACTAAGAATCATGTCAGGGTGTGCCGTGGCATACTGGTCACAATATTCTTCCATTTGCTTTAATGTACCAGGTTTACGCTCATGTAAGAACTCTAGGAATGGTTTATTTACCGAAGACATGACCTTGTCTCTTAGCAATAAATCCGTAAGACCATCAACTGTTTTCTCTATTTTGGATAATTCAATCCATCGTGATAGTGTAAGTCGTGCTTTTGAAATGAATTCTGAGAATTCTACACCTACCTCAGGTCTCATTGTTTTAAACAAAAGACGATAACCTTCCTCTGACAGCTGGTATCTGATAAAATCCTCTATTTATTCCAGTTAGTGATATCCACCAAAAGATAAATATAAGTGGATGGAAGCAGACATCATCATCATCATCATCAGTTGATAAGATCTCTATGGTGTTGTTTGCTCCACGGTAGTGTATGGAATGTCAACTTGACCTACGCAGTGGTGTGTAGACATGGATTGAGTGTATAATGTGCGAATGATAATAAGGGTTCGTGGTGTTGACAAATGTTCTTTTCTCACACTCATGTATGGCTGGAAGTCATCGACACCAACGACTGTGTACCTTTCTACAGTTTAATTGGACGTATACACTCGACAGCACAGATAGTGACAAATCACAGGTTGGCATGATACATCATAGTACAGTGGATAAATGGTCTTGCAATGTTACCTGGGCACTCATGTAGAATAATTGTATAATGGACTGTCAGTAGCCAAGCACTCAGTATCGCCCATACATATATATCAACTGACTTCACTGACTGAGCACGTCAGCTTATAAATAATATTTCAGATGGCTTCTAGACCTAATCTCGTCTAGCGACGATTCTCCAACATAATGTTCAGCACATATTTTTCCATATAATAATATTGAACCGCTAGCAATGGGTTCTCATGTGTAGCAGTGATCTCTGGACTAATCAAGCGATAATACGGGCATCCCTTTTCTCTTCTTGAAAGTCACTACATGTTTTGGTTCCAAGATGGCTTCACTCGTGAGCTGTCACTCACGTTTGGATACAGATAATGAATCTGTCCTGAAGTTAGTCATTCATTAAATCTTTCATTGCTCTGTAGATTTGGTCATGAACAATTGACTGCATTCTACAGGGTATAGTGCTGCTAGGAATCGAAGTCGTTTTCATCGAGTCAAATATATTCTCTTAGACATTCAAATCGTACCTATCGAAAATGGTGGCTTCGTACGAGAGTTCAAAGAGTATCTTTTATTACCTTGGTTTTTCAGAAATATGAATTTGCCATTCCTTGGTAATACGAATAAACACTGGGGTAAAGCATACACGATAGATCTAGACGACTATCACTTTCCCCACAAATACTGAGATCACTTTTTCCCCGGCGACAGGCCGACATAGAAAACACAGTCCCTATCAGGACGAAGCCAAATCACACCACACTCTAGCGACACATCCGCCGAATAGCCTTTGACCTTCTTAGAGACAACAGAACATATAGTTCGACTTAGATATGTAAAGATATACAGATATAAGACAGACTCGTCCTACTCAGACAAACAATACACATAAATTCAGGCCATAGATATTCTGAAGCAAGAACAATCTATTACTACCCAAACGAAGAATAAATCGCAGAAAACTGGATTTATCCGCGGAGTTCGATCGAAAGAGCCGACACAACGTTCAAGGGAAGTAACTCAATAATGACTTTTCCTTAAGCACTATTTTGTTTACAAAATATTTGCGAACATAACAAGTATACCAATGTATAATATTGTAAGATATCAAAGACTGCACGTAACAGTCTTACCACACCTCCCGGGAAAAAAAAAGGAACATTTTTTTTTTTGAAATACATCTAGGAGCAACGTACAATAGGCTCACAACGCATGAATAATGCGCAGATGAAAATATCAGGAATACCCATAACGCCTAATATGAGGCTAAGTCGACTTATGGAGCGACTGGTGAGAATGTGTCTCATAAACTGAGAGAAATTATTTCTCTACAAGTATATTTTTCCAGGAAGGTGTCATCAAAGTATAATACAATTCTGGCAATTACACAATGCCTAAAAAATTCATATCATCATTTCGTATTAGATATCTTAAATTTATGATTTATGAAGAAAAAATCATCAAAGCACAGCGGTGAATAAACATCAATGAACCGCTATGTAGTGATACAATCATTATATTATTAAATTACGAATGTGTATCTATCATGATATAGAAAAGGAACTACTATAGAACCAGACATATCAAGAAGTCTAAGCCCTAATAGTTATGTGGAATCATGTGGGCATCTTGACAGAATGTCTGCCATCACATTATCTGATCCACGAATAGCTCGCACAGAGAAGTGAAAAAGGTTGAAGAGCAATTGCATATCGAGTAGACCTCGAGCTCTTCAAATTCTTACTCTGTATAGCAGTAAGAGCTTTTTGGTCAGTTTCTACTATGAAATGTGCGCCTAGAAGGAATCTCTGTAGTTTGAGGATCGACCAAACCATAGCTAATAGCTCACGGTCTAAAACCGAATAATTCCTTTCTGCCGCATTAAGTTTTCTGGAAATATACATTACAGGATGCAGAGTTCCAGAGTACTCTTGCATTAGTGCCGCTCCAATCCCAGTGGATGAAGCGTCACTACGAAGAACGAATGTCTTATCTTTAGTGGGTAGCACTAAAATAGGTGGTGTTGAAAACAATGTTTTAATCTTATCCAGAGAGCATTGGCATTCCTGAGACCAGTGGACCACATTAGGCGAACCTTTCTTTAGAAGTGTTGAGAGAGGTGCCATGATAGAGGATAGATTCTGAATGAATCTGCCATAAAATTGAATAAGACCTAACAGACTTCTCACCTGTTTTTTAGTCTTAGGGATTGAGATGTTAAGTATCTTACTAATATTATGGTCCTCTGTCTTTAGGAAACCATGACCAACTCGGTGGCCTAGGAAAGAAATTTCGCTAAAACCAATATAGGCTTTAGAGGTTTTCGCTGTCAGGTTGTGCTCACGCAAAGTAGACAGCAATTCATCTAACCCCGAATAGTGATCTTCCCAAGTATCGCTGAAAAGACAGATGTCGTCTAGATATGCAATGACATCTGACCGATAAGATAGGATTCGGCGCATCATGCGTACGAATGTAGCTGGTGCGTTCATAAGACCGAAAGGCATAAAATTCCATTGGAACAAACCTCTAGGTGTTGAAAAAGCCGTGAGAGGTTGTTACGTGCAGTCTTTGATATCTTACAATATTATACATAGGTAATTTTTTAGTGCTTAAGGGAAAGTCATTATTGTGTTACTTCCCTTGAAAGTTGTGTCGGCTCTTTCGATCAAACTCCGCGGATAAATCCATTTTACTGCAATTTATTCGTTGTTTGGGTAATAATAGATTGTTCTTGCTTCAGAATATCTATGGCCTGAATTTATGTGTATTGTTTGTCTGAGTAGGACGAGTCTGTCTTATATCTGTATATCTTTACATATCTAAGTCGAACTATATGTTCTGTTGTCTCTAGAGAGGTCGAAGGCTTCAGCGGATGTGTCGCTAGAGTGTGGTGTGATTTGGCTTCGTCCTGATAGGGACTGTGTGTGTTTTCCTATGTCGGCCTGTCGCCGGGAAAAAGTGATCTCAGTATTTGTGGGGAAAGTGATAGTCGTCTAGACCTATCGTGTATGCTTTACCCCAGTGTTTATTCATATTGCCAAGGAATGGCAGTTTCATATTCCCTCTACCAAGGTAATCAAAGATACTCTTATGAACTCTCGATCGAAGCCACCATTTTCGATAATTACGATTTGAATGTCTAAGAGAATATATTTGACTCGATGAAAACGACTTCGATTCCTAGCAGCACTATATCCTGTAGATTGCAGTCAATTGTTCATGATCAAATCTACAGAGCAATGAAATGTTTTATGAATGGCTAACTTTAGAACAGATTCATTATCTGTATCCAAAAACGTGAGTGACAGTTCACGAGTGGAGCCATCTTGGAACCAAAACATGTAGGACTTTCAAGAAGAGAAAAGGGATGCCCGTATTATCGCTTGATCAGTCCAGAGATCACTGCTACACATGAGAACCCATTGCTAGCGGTTCAATATTATTATATGGAAAAATATGTGCTGAACATTATGTTGAAGAATCGTCGCTAGACGAGATTAGGTTTAGAAGCCATCTGAAATATTGTTTATAAGCTGACGTGCTCAGTCAGTGAAGTCAGATGATATATGTATGGGCGATACTGAGTGCTTGGCTACTGACAGTCCATTATAATATTAATCTACATGAGTGCCCATGTAACATAACATTGCAAGACCATTTATCCACTGTACTATGATGTATTATGGCAACCTGTGATTTGTCACTATCTGTGCTGTCGAGTGTGTACGTCCAATTAAACTTTAGAAAAAGGTACACAGTCGTTGGTGTCGATGACTTCCGGTCATACATGAGTGTGAGAAAAGAACATTTGTCAACAACACGAACCCTTATCATCATTCGCACATTATACACTCAATCCATGTCTACACACCACTGCGTAGGTCAAGTTGACATTCCATACACTACAGTGGGGCAGGCAACACCATAGAGATCTTGTCAACTGATGATGGTGGCTGACGCCTGTCTTCCAGCAGTACTTTATCAACATATATATATAATCAACTTTATCAACTGGTGGATCAGCTTTCTGGGTTTGACCTCGCAGAAGTTCAGAAGTCAACAGATTACCGATACCAGACCGTTTCCTGTGGCTGATACGACACACTTGCAGTATTGGTTTGCTCTTTGTCAACACTTTGTCACGTGACCTGTCAAGTGAATGCAGTATGTAGGTCAGCGTTGTTGACATTTTTTACATTAGACATTATAGAGTTTCACAGAACAGTTGGATCAATTCTTGTCAATATTAACAGGAAGACAGTATGAGTGAACTAAGAA
>JAMPIV010017239.1:0-47671 GCA_024509875.1 Oreohelix idahoensis | reverse complement strand
TGGGGGGGTGGGTTGTCTGCGTTTTTGGGACGGGGTGTTGGATGGGGGTGCTAGGGTTTATGTTGTCTGCTTGGCTTTTTTGGTGGGTTTTTAGGTTTGGTTGGGGGGTATTCTTGGGGCTCTTGGGGGGGCTGGGACGGGAGGGGGGAGGGCGGAGTATTTGGGGTGGGGTGACGGAGGCGTAGGGAAACAGTGCCGGGTTTTTTTTCTGGTTTTTTTGTGTGGGGGATTGGGAGGGGCGGGGCGGCCGCATCGGGAGGCGGAGGTGGGGGACTGGGGCGGAGGGGCAGGGCGGGGGGGCAGGGGATACCCCACCGATTTTGGGTTTGGGGCGAAGACCATGGAGAGCCCACCGCCAGCGGTCGCCTGCATAGGTGGGGCAGATTAGTTGCGTTTTGTTCTTTGGACGTGGTTTTGTTTATCTTTCTGTGTTTTGCTTTCTGGCTGGGGTTCTGTCCTTTTCTGCTTCCCTGTCTGTTTTCGTCGTCCTTCTTAGCCTGCGTTTTTTTTGCTTTGGGGAGCAGGCGGGTCGGGTGGCGGGAGCGTGATGGCGCCCCTCCCGCGTTTGGGTATGGGGGTTCGGGGGGGGTGCTGGGCGGTGGGGGCTGGCCGCGGAGCGCCAGGGGGGGTGTGGCCCGCCCCGCTTGCCAGGTGGGTGGTGCCGTGTGATTGGGCGTGTGTAGGGGCGCGGGGCCGAAGTTGCTTTTCGTTTGTGGTGTGCGGTGCGATTTTTTCACCCACATGATGCCATGATTCTGTGTCCCTGATATGGCGTATGTGCAAGTACCACTAACACAAAATTTATGTGTTTTGTTGTTATCAGCGACTTGACACTAGCTTCCTAGCTCGGGGTGGTCCAGGGTTCGTTCTCCAGTTTGGAGGTGGGATGTATGATTGTTGTTAGACCGCCAAACGGTCCCCGGCGGGGCTCGATTACCAATGCCGCATGAAGGGCGCGGTGTGTCCACTTTTACCAGTCCGCCTGCTCGCATCTCTGGGTAAGGGTTATAAGGCGGCAGGCGGCGGCCAGTTGATGCCTTGGCTATGGGACCCATCAATCCCACTCTAGTTCTGTTCTGTTTGCCGACGGGTCCAAGAAAATTATTGGCTAATCACAATTCCCAATATGCCTCATAGGGTGGTGGTGTATCAGGGATAAGCCCAACTTTGTTCGTTACCGGCTGTGTGCCTGGCAGGGTTGACTGTTGCGTTGACATACAGGTGGGCCCACAGCGCGCCCCGGTCAACACGGCATATTACTAGGCTCTACCGCAGTGTGTGGACTTGCAATAGACAACCCTGTTTGCAGACCTCCTTGTGCCCCAGAGCAGGGTGGGTTTACAGGGGCATGGTGGCAACGCCTGGGTACTCCCAATCCCCGTCCTTGTTTGTGGCACCGCCCCAGGGCCCCGGCCGGTCGGTGTCGTTTCCGCTATCCTTTAGATTTGTTTCCTGGGTTTGTTCTTTGGGTCTTTTGGTTGGGGGGCCGCGGGGGGGGTGGTGGGCTCCGCGTTTGGGGACCGCCTTGGGTTTCAGGACTTGGGTATGAGTGCGCCGGGGCTGGCTAGCGGAATAATTGCTGCGGCGAGCGAGCGGTCCACGGCTTCTGTGGGTTTACACCGGCGGCACGTAACACAACACCCAACCCAACGGGGGGCGTGAGCGCCTCATACGACGCAGCTAGAGACACCCCCCGCGCCGGACGATTGTTCATGTATATATTCGGTCACATCTACCCGTATGGGTTTACTTTTATTTTTCTTTATCTTTACTTTTTTTTTTAGGGGCGTTGTGGCCACGTCTTCAGCAGGTGGGTATTTATATTCTTTTCTTTTTGGCTTGATGGATTTCGCGTTGTTTAACCTTCATTCTTCTAAGTTTTCTTGCATTCGCTTCACTGTTTTTTGCCCCGTGATTTTTGAATGAGACTCTGTGGTTATCCCGGGCCTCCTGGGGAGCTGGTGCTCGTGGGGTTCAGATTTGGAGAGGCGGCGCTATTGAGAGGTGCGTGGTATGGGGTCAGGGCCGTTTGGGGTTTTTCAACAATAATTTGATTTAACCTTCAACTAAATGATATGTAAGATTTTTTTTTTTTTTTATTTTATTTTTTCTTTTTTTATTTTCAGCTTTTTTAACAATATTTTATGTTTTTCAAGGTGTTCTTATTGCCTCTTGCAGTTATAATTTATTAATATTTAACAATTCAACATTGACCATATCACCTGGCGCCGCGCTTTCGCTTCTAGCCGCTTTCTTGCCAGATATTTCTTTACACTCAAGTTGTCCGTCTTTGAAGTTTTAATATAAAGCAGAATACAGTAGTGTATTTCTTGCCGTATCTAGAGCGCACCCCCTCCGTTTTTCGGTCCATTGTGTTCTTTGGTACACTTTTTTTGACTGAAGCTCCAATAATTAAAAAACGCCTCTGTTGGAAAAAAATTATTTGTGGCTTTGTTACGCAGTGCCTTATAATAGCCTGTTTTTTAATTTTTATTTAAATAAAATATTTCTTCGTTATTTACGTCTCCCTGCGGACAATTCCTCGGGTCGGGCATTACTCTGTCGTGGGGGTGGGCAATAAGGGTCATGAAATTACTCAGCAGTCTTTGTTTCTGGAATCCCCCAGGGTTATAAAATGGCAGTGGTTTCTACACCTTGTAGCCATGCGCTCGGCGAATAATGTAGAGAGCGTAAGTGGACAATGATGAAAGAGCTTGTGCCGGAGACATTGCAACGTGGGACCGACCGAGGAGGACTTGGCATACGTGCCTGTTTGAAGGCGTTATGCTAATTGGGGAGCTAAAGGGCGTTGATTGATTGCTTTTGATGAATTAAGAATTTAAAAAGTTTAGTGACGTGCGTTTGCTTAAAACAATATAGGTATCGGCAAATAGTTTTGCGCGTCGGCAATACTACGTGGCATCATTCTCGGACGGGCATATACTGTCATCCATTCTCGGGCGGTCAATTTGACATCATTTCCATCTGTGCGGGCCAATAATGTCCATCGTATCTCGGGAGCGCTCAGAAGAGACTCACCAATGCTAGGAAAACTCTATTTACAGAGCGATACAACATAGGGAGGGCTATCTGTTCATCTAGAAAGTTGTCCCCCCTCTAGATCACGTGTTTTCCAGACCCCCTTATTCTCTCCTTTACACTCTAAGGGAGGGGGCGGGCCCCACCTGGGTCATGACTCCTCATGTGTCTCAGGCCTCCTGTTGTTTATTGGTGTTGAAATATATTAACCATTTCAACACCTTGGTTGCACCATTAATGCGCTTGCGGACGCTTAGCACGGAAGCACCAATGTAGATTGGCACACACCAGAGAGCCAGCACCAAAGTATTCACGAGAGGGGGGCTCTCTCAACCGCAGTTTTTTGGTTGCAACTGTGTTCTGCATGCTGGGATGTTGCACAGCCCGTGTACAAAAGCCTCGTATGTCGACGCCCCTTGTTTTGACAAACGCTGCAAGTCTACCCAGCGGTAAAGTGGTACCTGGCCTTTGCTCTTGAGTCTTAAGGAAGTAAATATGGCAGACGAGGAAGGATACTGAATTCACCCCACCATGTGTCTCAGGCCTGGATCCACCGATGTGATTAGTTGTTACTCTCGTAAACACTTGACACGGTAATCCCCAACGTCACTGAATAACTGCTGAGGGAGCACTGTAAACCATATTTGGGGTATCGTGGGCCACTAAGGACAGGGGGACCCCCCCCCCCCCCCCCTCCCCCGAAAGTATATGCGTAACTGCGGTATTAATGGGGGCCTTGCCGGGTCGGTTGTAAAAACCCACGGGCGTTTCTTAAAATTGTAGGAGCGTCAGTCATCTTGCTGGCGGGAATTACTGCGAACGCCGTAAAACGAATTCTGGTAAAACCCTTATATTCTTTTCAGCGGTTGGGGTTCCCATTTCTATCGTGGCGCAGTTGACCGCACCACTGGGATTTTTACCTTCGAGATCCCGTTGCGCGCCAAGGGGACGGGTAAAAGCTCTCTCGGACATTATGGCCCCTTGTGTCTGCTACAGGTACTAGCGGTCGGGTTTCGTAAATGTCATTTTAAACCTCTCTGGCCAAACTTCATGGCCACGAGGCCCCCGAGCAGGAAGGCAAGCCAGGTCCTACCACTTGTCTATCGGACGAAGAGCTCCCTGCCCCCCGTTTCGAATACCCCCCCCCCCCCCCCCCCCCCTCCACCCCCCCCCCCCCCCCCCCACCCGCCCCACACCCCCTCCCCCGCCCCCCCACCCCCCCCCGCCCACCCCCCCCGCCCCCCCCCCCCCCCCCCGCCCCCCCCCCCCCGCCCGCCCCCGGCATACAGATAATGCTGTACGATAACTTTGAAATCAATTTCACGTCCTGCTAGACTCACGAGCCACAAAGTCAACCTCTTGTCGTCAAGAAATCTACGTTGATATTTTAAACGTTTGGAAAAAACGGCGGAAAGAGAAAAATTTGGAAGCGTGGACGGAAAAACTGTTCTTGACAGGTGACCATTAAAATAGTCATTCATGGTCATTTTCCCCCTACTTTCGCTCCCTGCGGAAATTGGAGCTATTCACCGCAATTGTCTACCCTTGCAGCAGGGCTGGTGGAGTCCGGAGTGGTTGAGGTCGGTTCTTGTTTTTAATGGAGTCGGGAAAAAACAAATGTCCGGAGTCAAAGTTCGAAATTGTTTTGCTTACATCTTCTTCTTAAACATCCAAAATTGACAGAGTGGTTTTAGAGGCGTTGGGAGTCACTCGCGGCAAAAGGTACCTAGTTTTCGATATCACGGTATCCGACACACTCTTCAATCTACCCAACTGTAAATGGGTTACCACACGAATTGCTGCACATTTACAGCTAGGGAAGGAAAAGGCAGCAAGGAAGGGAACTAAACACATCCCACCTCTCGAATGCTGGTCCTAGTATAATAGTGAGTTCCTAACCATAACATTTCACTCCCCTGCTGCATTATCTGCTATGGGACTACCTTTTTACCTTTATATCTTCTTCTTCTTCGTTCATCACCAGACCGTCAGACCGTCAGCTTGAATACGCTCAAAGAAAGCAGACGTTCAGCTTGAATATCTCAAGAAAGCAGACGGTCAGCTTGAATTACGCCTTTCAAAAGAAAGCAGACGTCAGCTTGAAATATGCTTCAAAGAAAGCAGACGTCAGCTTGTTATACGCTCAACAGAAAGCAGACGTCAGCTTGAATACGCTCAAAGAAGCAGTGGTCAGCATGGTATCTCCGTTGAGTTTTTGTCCAGGATCGATACTAGTGATGGCCGTATGCGGGAATGATACTAGTGATGGCCGTATGCGGGAATGATACTAGTGATGGCCGTATGCGGGAATGATACTAGTGATGGCCGTATGCGGAATGATACTAGTGATGGCCGATGCCGGATTGTATGCCATATGACTACTTAATAATCTATAGTCGGAGTCGGGAGTCGTAGTTAGGACTTCTAAAATTTCACAGGAGTCCGGAAATATTTTTTCCGACTCCACCAATCCTGCCTTAGCATGGAAAGCTTGCAACAAAGCATATGTATGATCTTGTAGCGTTTGTTTCTGTAGCGATTGTCTTACACTGATGAGGTTGACAACCCCACGTACAAGCTCTTATTAGTCGCATCTTATGGACATTCTGAAGCAGCATTAGGCCTGGTCTTTCTTTGTCTCCTTACAGCCTCCCGAAAATTAAAAAAAAAAACACATCATGGATCTTCCCTGTGAAAATCACGGAGCCACTCCTTGCACCGGGGTTTCATCTTGCAGTAAGTCTGCACCAAGCATCCATTAGGCCTTAAACAGGTGTGGTGTCTGTAGCACATTTGTTTTTCTTCTTCGTTCGTCCTGACAAGGACGTTGGTTGCGGTTGTGTCGTCTGTTTACAGCGAAGCGGCGTTATCTGCGCCTTTCTGGCCGACACATCCGACTTCAGCCACGGCATTTTTTAAGGACCGGGCTTTACCCTTCCCTCTTGATCCCTACTCTCAGCTTAAAACTGTAGTGGTGCAGGCCTGTTTACCAGACCACCACTTGGAGGGTGGAGTAGGGGTCTTGGTTCAGCTCTGGTACGTGACCCTGACGCAAGCAGCCCAACGATATGGGTCGCTGACTGCATTTATCTATTTTGCTGGTTTTCCGGTTACAACGTGTTTAAAATTACGAGATCGGGCAGTTTCATCACGACCTAATTATTTGCATCTTCGATATGCCTAAAAAAAAACACATGAGAAGAGAAACTGGAAACAGAGGTGAAAATGATGAGGAAAACATGGAAAGAACATGCACCACGTGACAGGAAGACTTGGCATGTGTTTGTTGAAGGCCTATGCTCCGTGGGGAGCTAAAGGGTACTGATTGATTGATTGATTGATTGATTGATTGATATGCCTCAAGGAATATTTACCTAATTATTTCTTTGTGTCATCAGAGTCCCCTAGAAATCAAGTATTATCAACAAGTGTTGTCTCTGCTGGTATAGGCGATAAAACGTCCCGTACCTTTAACCTTTCTGATATTCTATATTGATTTTTGTTATCTGTTTACCCTGGTATGTCGTATTGTTTCCCCCGTGTAGTTTCAGTGGGGGTTCTCTGAAGAGACAAGGAAATAATATACTACTAATAACCCACAAGCGTGTCGTAGAAGACGACTCATATGAGATTGTACATGGGGGCTGGCAACCGTCTTCATGTAAAACAATGTGCCACTGCAGCAACCACTCTACAAGGTCATGTGACTGCGTGTACTGGCTTCCTGCACGGTACAGGCTTCCTGCCCCAGGGTACGGTGCGGTTCTGCCAAGGGTACGGCAGGCTTCCTGCCAGGGTACGGTGCGGGCTGCAGGGTACGGGCAGGCTTCCATGCCCAGCGGTACGGTGCAGGGCTTCCTGCCAGGTACGGTGCAGGCCAGGGTACGGTCCTTCCTGGCAGGTACGGTCGCAGGCTTCCTGGCAGGGTATGGTGCAGGCTTCCTGCCAGGGTACGGTGCAGGCTTCCTTGCCAGGGTACGGTGCAGGCTTCCTGCCAGGGTGACGGTCGAAGGCTTCTGCCAGGGTACGGTGCAGGCTTCCTGCCAGGGTATGGTGCAGGCTTCCTGCCAGGGTTACGGTGCAGGCTTTCCTGCCAGGGTACGGTGCAGGCTTCCTGCCAGGGTATACGGTTCTGCAGGCTTCTTGGGCAGGGTACGGTGCAGGCCGGGTTCCTGCCAGGGTATTGTGGTTTGGATTAGTTGTAAGGACTATCTTCATTACAAACGGACAACTCCATTAGTGCTCCGATCTCTTCCCATAGATCACACAAGGATCTCAGCACAGTGCACGAACTCCGTAGCACCCGCGAGAATCCCAATGTGTGCATATAGTAATCACACATGAAAAAGATTTTTGTGGTGGGTAGGTTTCTAATTTTTAAATGTTGCCAGGGCAGCGGCCCGATAGGCCTACTCTTTACGATTTCCAACTGACGTGGGATTTTTAACGTGCACGTGCACAACTTGCACACGGGACTCCCTTTTTTTTCGCCCTAATCTGAGAAGGGTAGACATCCGATCTCACTACCCAGGAGACCAGGTGGAGTATGACATCTTTAGGACCATTGGTTCTGTAAAAAAATTTCCATAAATTATATTCCCCTCTTATCTAGTTAACCTACATGAAGTAAACATCGAAATAAAGAGATAATTTAATGTAATTTTATTAGGCAAAGTGTTATGTCCCATTAACATTACATCTCTGCGTTAGATCCCGCCTATTCAACACATAAAATACTTAGAGGTAGAACTTTTTTCTATCACTCGTAACGTCACCTTTTTGATAATTTTAGACTTAATTTAATTGTTATTTTGTTCCTGGAAATAAAAAAAATAAAATGTATTCGTCAAATTGACACTATTGCTCTCTGTATTTTTCTTTTTGTTTTATGTATTTCCATTAAATACAAATAAGGATATACACATTAAAAAATATAGAGTGACGTTTGATTCACCCTGTCGACTTCTGTGCGATTGTTTTATTTTTAAAATTTTAATATTCACCGGAATATGCGTATCTCTATCTCACTAACGTGATAAACGCAGTTACAAGAATCTCATTTGTCAGCACTGTTATCATCACCGGTAACCTTCAGAGCTCCCCAAGGAGCAGAGGCCTTCAACAAACACCTGTTAAGTGGTCCTGTCACGTGCCATCAGTTCAAGTTCTTTCCATGCCTTTCTCATCATTGTCATTTTTGTCCGTGGTTCTCTTTTCCATGTGTTGTTCTGTCTATCTTTATTTCTCTTGCCCTTCGCATTCTAGAACAAGTACTGCCTGGCAATTCTAGCAAGTTCCTCAGTGTGTCCAATCCATCTCCAGTACCTTCTTATTTCTTGTTCCACTAATACTCGTCTTGTTCTTGTCACTAGTCCAGCACTGTTAAATACACTAAACATCATCGAAGATGGCAATACTGTTCTTACCTAAAAAAGTCTGGAATCCTGAAACCGTGAAGTGCTTTTTATTCGTTTGTAGATTTTTTTGTTTTCAAATGACTTTCAATTATTTCTTTTAATGCCAGAATTGCACCCAATCAATTATTGTTCACATTGTCACGTGATGCACTCTTTTGATTATCGTAATCGATGGAAGAAGCAGTCATAAAATTCCGTTCGCTACATTTCTTGTCTGAAATTCAAACACTGAAATCGTTGCCAACAAAATAATTTAGATTACTCTTGATCTGGTATGAAATTGCGTCCGGGTACAATTTTATTGTATTTCGAATTCAGCAAGAAAACACTGTAAAAAATTGTACGCAATTTACAGACAAAAAGAACAAACCAGTCACACTTAACAAACGTAAATAATAAGATCCCGTTATTTCTTATTCCCATACTGGGTGATCGTTAACATAACTTGCAAACTCGTACTTGTGGGTTAGAGAAAATTAGTGTCTCGGCCAAGATAAACTAAATACAGACGTTTACGAAATGATGAAAATTAAACAAGCGCAATAAAAATATGAATTTTTGAAAACTAAGAGCAATATATAATCATTTGTGTATCACTTTACTTTATTTTTTCGGTTTTGAGACAAAGCACGCACAGCTATTATAGAAAACATCTGTCGGATTATGATTTAATAAGTGTCAAGATTGTCTGTCAGTGTGTTGTTTGCCGTTCGTTTCTTGAAATGGTCTTTTCAGCCAAATAGTTATTGAATAATTTCGATGAAGTAGTAGTCACTCGAAAATTGGAGGAAAGGGCGCGGTATGAGAGAACAGAGAACTCTTGTGGTCAATTGTCTTATTTTTTCTTTCAAAGGCGGGGCTAATTTGCCGAGAGCATAGCTAACTGGCAAAATTGTGTCCTGTTTTGGTATACGTCAAGTGTCTTTCTAAGTAAAATTTATATTTGATACACCGTAACTCCCACGTTAAAGCGTCTCATGATTTACGTTGTAGATTACATTTGTAAAAGAGTCGTATGATTTACGTTGTAGATACATTTTGTATAAACAGTCGTATGGTTTGGCGAGCCGATACAGCATCAGTCAGTGTCGAGTGTGGTGTTCTTTGGTGTGAATGTATCTCTGATGACCGTGTAGTAACTGATACTTAGGAGATTCACGTGTTTCTTTTGTAATAAAATGTTCTAGGGCAAGCTATACCACAGGAGTTGTCGGGGACCTACTTTTTTAGAAACACTTTCTTAGCTCTTTAAAAATTCCACCTTGATAAAGTCATGTTTACCAGAGTTTAGGTGGAAAATTAGGTTTCAGTTGTAAAATGAAGTTTTTAAAATGTCTCTCAACTTTACCATTCTTGACAAAGGTGATGGCTGTCTTGTACCTTTATTAACCTTAGGGACTCCTGCGCTTTGAAGTCGCTTTCAGGTAAGGACCGAACGTTGAACTGGCCTTTGCTTACAAAATAAAAATTACCCCCCCCCCCCCCCCTCCCCTTAAAAAAAATAAAAAAAAAATTGTTTTGACCTTACTCAAAGATTTACCAAATCAGTCAGGTATTAATTGCGATTCAAGCGGTTGCCGACCCCTGACCTAGGGTGTAATGTGTGATTTTTTCCTCTGTAATTGTAAAGATAGATACAGCCATCGTGCGTAACAAATACAGTTTATAATTCGCGCATAGATACATTTGTTAAGGCATTCTAATGATTTACACGTAGATGCATTTGTAAGGCATTCTATGATTTACACGTAGATACAATTTGTTAGGCAGTCTATTATTTACCACGTAGGATACATTTTGGTAGGCAGTCTATGTCATTTTGACACGTAGATACATTTGGTAAGGCATTCTATGATTCTAATTTTTTACAAATTTTCTATCTTTTTTCTTTTTCATTCTTCCGTACTTTATGCCTTTTCTGCTGTTCATAAGCGTGACATTTTCATTTACTTGTAGACTGTAGGAACAACATCTCCTCCTCAGCTATCTCGTTGAACACTCTTACTTACATACTAAGTCGTTCGTCTTCTAGCCTGGGATATAGAGGTTTGCCAGAGAGGAGAGAGAGAAGAAGAAGAGTGAGAGAGGCGAGAGAGAGAGAGAGCCGTTAATATCCTACCAGCTGTCTTCTTCCTGCGCCTGGTTCCAGTCTAATCCTCGGTCCTTCAGTAGATTGTCTAATGTTGTCCTACCCAGGGTGGACCTGTAGGTCTGGATCCCTGGCACTTGGTTTCCCATATTGCTTGTGTTGTGATAGCTGAATCTTCTTCCATTCTGCAGACATTCTTCTTCTTCTTCCATCCCCTTAGCCACCGACCGTCAAAGCAGTCAGTGGGCCATTACGCCTAGTGTGGCGTCTTAGGGCAACAATCGCAGGTGACGTAGGCACGGCAGATTTTTCTTTGCCTTTGTTTTCCCATCACGCCTAATGGCGTCTTTTTAGGGGTAACGGCAAAATCAATCCATACTTGCTGTTGTTTCCGTAATCGAAGTGACTGGCAAAACGGTTGGAGTGTGATCAGCCCGTTGGTATTCTGCAGGTACATGGCCAACACGTTGTTATAATTGGGATTGTTCCTCTGGGGTCTGCAGGGGCTGGGTTTTGAGGGCCACGGCCGTATCGTCTGGTTGCGGACTATGTCTCTTCTTTGTTGCTTTAGCCACCATCCTCAGATATTGAACTATCACAACATATATTTAAGAAAAAAAAAAAAGGAAAGGCAACAGGGCTCGTTAAAAGTACAGACTGTCTTCGATTTACGCAGTATGGGTGGCTGGCGATGATACTGACTCGTACTTACTACAACCAATGCCATTAATCCTATTGTATTATTTTCGTGTACTTCCCTGACGATCAGTTCGTGAATTTTTTACTTATTTTATTTATTGGCTATTTACTACAGTAACAGAGCCGCGCTAGCGTAGTGGTTACAACACCGCTCTGGCGACCGGGTGATACAGGATCAAACCCGGGCGACGGCATTTGAGGATTTTTCGTCGACCGGGATTTGGACTGGATTAACTCGAGACCTGGCGAGGACATTTGAAGGAGTGTCGGCGACCAGGGACTGGCGGCTCCTGAGCCGACCCAGCTGCAATGGGTACCTCCGAAATCGGCGAGTATTTGCCTGAATGGCGAGGGACACCTGTCTCTGTACAAGAAATAAAGGGATACTCACGTAAAATCAATGTCAGGTTAGACATAAATAATAACCTGAGATTTCGCCTCGAGTATTAGCGGGCGTACGAAAAAAAAAAAAAAAAACATATTATAAAATAAAAAACTACAGTACACAAAAATTGTATGTTATAATTTGTACATTGTATTATTTCACTATTAAAAAAATTAAAATTAGTTTTAAAAAGTAACAAAACAGACATACAAATTTTAACATTCTGGCATGGTTTAAATTATCTGAACTCACCTTAAATGTGCTAATTGTTAAAGCTATTGAACTTCAAGTTCTCTGAACTCATCTTAAGAATAGATAATTATTAAAACTATTGAACTTCAAATGCTCAAAATTCATTTTAGTGGTGGGTAATTGTTAAAACTATTGAACTTCAAGTTCTAAAACTTCTTAAGGGTCTAATTATAAATTATTAAAACCATCTAGATTCAAATTCTCTGAACTGATCTTAATGGATCGGTATGAAAAAAAAAATTGATAAAAAGGTGATCCTCGAACTGATCTTAAGGATGGTTGTCACGGATTGCCTCCCCTGCCTTGCAGTAGTGGTCCAACAGTGACCAAAACTCAAGAATAGCTAATATTGGTTTCCAAGGTATCTACCTGCGCGCAAGATTACTCTTGGCAGAGATGTAGATAGAATGCCACTTCTACCTTAAGGGAGACTTCACAAGATATTCCCAGAAGTCAAGAGCAAAAGCTGCTTAGGGCTGAGCAAGTTGTTAATTTATTATATCTGGCCCGTCGCCTTTTGTGAAGGATTTAAGCAATCCCAGCCTGAGCTCATCTTAAGGGTGGCTAATCGTTAAATCTATTGAACTTCAAGTTATCTTAACTCATCTTAAGGTTGGCTAATTGTTAAAACTATTGAACGTGAAGCTCTCTGAACTCATTTTAGGGGTAGCTAATTGTTAAAACTATTGAACTTCGAGTTCTCAGAACTTATCTTCAGGGGGACTAAATGTAAAAACTGTTATAAGACGCTTCAGTTTTTGTGAATTCATAATTTAATTTGTGAAGTGTTAACAACCATTTAAACGTGACGCCCCAGTGAATTCATCTAAGGGACAGTAAAAAGTGAAGTATCTTGTGAGCCATTTGGATAAAGTGAGGAAACCAAACGTTCTGTGAACTTGACTTCATATATGGTCACGTGTTAAAAACAAGTAAATTCACCTTTCTGCGAGTTAATTTTGGAGAAATTGACGTGATAAAACAATGTTAATTTAAATTCTGTGAATTCATTTTCGAAGTGGTGCAAATTTACAAGAACTGAACGTTAATTTGTGTTAAATTATCTCATAGATGGCTGCATTAATACACCTTCAGCTTTCACGTAAGTAATTTTTCTTTTGTTTTTTAAACAAATTTTTTAAACAAAATGATTATTGAATAGTTTATCATCATCATCATTTACATCATCATCGTCCATCTGCCACATAGGGAGCAAAGGCCTGAAAAATGTATGTCAAACTTTTCTGTGTCCCATTCGTTTAATATCTTTTCCTGTCATCTTTATCCCATTCGTGGCTGTATCCAGTTTCCTTCTCCATGATAACTGAATGTGTCATCTTCATCATCATCATCTCCATCATCAACGTCATCATCATCACCATCATCGCCATCATCGTCATCATCATCACCATCAACATCACAACCGTCTTCAACATCACCACCATCATCATCGCCATCAGTATCATCATCGTTTATCATCATTATCATTGTCCTTTGTTTGTTTTTTACGGAGTACGGAGCCCCACTGCACCCGGTCCCCATGCAGGAAGCCAGCACCAAGCATTCGCATGCTATATAGCTGTAGCTTCTCTGTGGGATTTTGGTGTTTTTTTTTACACTATGAGGTAGCCAGCCCCATCCACAACCTCTTTAGTCGCCTTGCTCTTTCTCATTTGGACATGCGCCCTTATATAACTGACGGAACTTGTGTCTAGGTTGAACGTTAAGCTATTCATTGTAGAACGTTAACACACATATATTTTCTATCTGGTGCTTACTTTTTGTTTTGTTTAAAGCTGTTAAATTTTCCGTGCTCCCGCACCTCCAGAAACAGGAGCCGTTCAGGATATTCAGTCAAATTTCCGGCCGTAAACATTTCTTCAAACGCCGACGCCCGGGTTTGAACCATGAACACCTGGTCGCCAGTACAACGCCGAAGCCATTACACCAGCGCGGCTCCCATAGATAGATAGATAGATAGATAGATAGATAGATAGATAGATAGATAGATAGATAGATAGATAGATAGATAGATAGATAGATAGATAGATAGATAGATAGATAGATAGATAGATAGATAGATAGATAGATAGATAGATAGATAGATAGATAGATAGATAGATAGATAGATAGATAGATAAGATAAGATAAGATAAGATAAGATAAGATAAGATAAGATTAGATTAGATTAGATTAGATTAGATTAGATTAGATTAGATTAGATTTGATTTGATCTGATTTGATAAGATTAGATTAGATAATAAAAGAGAGAAAGAGAGAGAAACAGAATGATAGACCGTCTTGCATGTCTAATTCTCAAACATTTGAAAATAAATTTAGTTTATTATTTATATATCTACGAGCAAGTAACCCGCTAAATCATGACGAGGACAATTATGACGTGCTCTGCCTGCTGCATGTCGTGATGGCGGCACTATTCCTCCTGTGGTTAATTCACTCATTTCCATTTCATTTCATTGGATCTTTGTAGTCAGACTTCTCATAAATTATGGTCAGCGCATTACGAAAAAAAAAAAAAAAAGAAAAGAAAAGCCTGCTCGTTCTTTTAATCGATGCTGAGTTTAGCTGTCACGGTGAAATCCGCGTGTGTTCCGTATTTTCCCCCGAAAGGTGGCGGAATTGGTTCATTGTTTCTTTCAGGACGTTTCACTTAGACAGTTAGTATAAAGGAGATTTCTCTTATGTCTGTATCTGTTAGTGCATTGCGTTCGGACTGTTCAGATCATTCCCACCGTTCAGAGCATTCCCACCGAAACAACAGAAGTGCTGATTTCACCTGAAGTTTTGTTACGGCATTTTTGTGTGTGCTTTCATTTGATCTAATAATGAGAAAGTATAACCGCCAAAACAATGACAGGGGATGAACTGAACCTAACGTCTTAATATTTCAGTGTCTGCAGCATGTTTAGAAGACTGCGGATCTATCTTGAAATTCATTTTGTTGATTCTAAAGTATGCTAGTATTGAGTGAAGTTGTTAAAAATACTCTAAATTTGTACCTTTTTTTTTGTGTGTGTGTGATAGGGATTTGTTTGTTTTGAAAAACAATTTTAATTTTTATTTACCTTTTTTTCAAGTGATATAAATTCGCTGACCCATTTTTCCACTTTCCAAAGGGAAGCAATCAGACAACAAAACAACAATAGCATTAAAGAATATTTGCGATTATACTAAAGTTTACTAATTCTTTCTCTACTCATTATTTAAACAAATATAATAGGTATACAACTACCAATTATAAAAATTGATTAAGAATTAATCATGCAGAAGATTCTTACCTACATAAAGATGAGTCCTCGTGTATTAAAAAACGAGACAGGTCATGAAATCATCAATGTTTAGCGCTCTGGCTACCGAGGCGCCATCTGGCAGCGATACTTTGGAATTTTGTATTCATAATATCTTTCTTATTCCGCGTATGTGTGAGAGACAGAAGTCATGGGGAAGTAGCGCCTTTATTTCACGAATACTTTGAGAACCGAAAAAAAAAAAAGACTTTACTCGACTAAAATTGTTGGAAAGTACCAGACTAACGCTGATATATTACCGCGACCAAGACACATTTTTGAAAAGAAACGGAAGATTACACCCGTAAGCGTTGGATCTTAATGAATTTTTAATGTTTTTGATAGTTTTCATGGACAAGTAAAGCCGAACAAATATGCGTAATTTTCTGGATTTGCCTCTTATTGTTACCACGCCATTGGCATTTAGTCAGTATTTGTTAATATTAACTTCCTACGTGGGTTAGTAGTTAGTCTGATGTTGTTTACTACTTACAATACGGTACAATCCCCAGCTGTCAAGCGTAATGGTGCTTCTCGGAAACTTAGTCAAGTATTTGCAATGTCATGTCCAATTTATGTCTTCCTTCTGAAGCTCTTCGCGCAACTTTTACGCTTTCTAAGAAATCCGAAGATGTTAAGTTATTTGCTTATATCATTCTTTGCTTTTATGCTAATCCATGGGGGAATAGGAAACGTTCGTTCAGCCCTGATTTCTCTGAATGTTTTTCTTTGTGAAAAGTTAAAGGTAGTCCCTAAGCATATACTGCCGTAGGGGAATGAAGAGTTAGAGACTTTACTTTATTAGGTCCTGCACCAAGAGGTGGGGGTGATCAGTCCCCTTCCTCACTGCCTTTTCCTTCCCTAACTCAAGAAAAAAGTCAGATACCCATGTATAGCTGGGTAGACTCTATCGTGCCGATACCAAGAATCGAGCCCGGCACCTGTGCCGAGAGAGATCAATAAATACCATTTCAGGCGTATTGATAGTGACAAATATTAGTGTAGTATGCCTTACAATTAAGGTTACTGTCAATGTTACTGTCAATGTTTCTGTCAATGTTACTGTCAATGTTTCTGTCAATGTTACCAGGAGGCACATAATGAGAAACGATAATTCAGAAAAATTGTTAGAACTACATCCTGCATCAAGTGTATAATAATAATAATATAATCAAGTGTATAAACATGCAGAATATTATGTGATTTGACCATATCATGAGAATGGAATGGGCCCGATAAAATTTACCAGCACGCTTCTGTAACACTAGAAGATCTAGTTTCAGAGCAGAGAAATGACCAAGAGGCAGATGGATAGACAACATCACAGACATCCTACAACAACGCGAGCCATACAACAGCCAGTGCGACAGACCTAGCTCAAGAGCCCAACTTTTCATCTCCTTATTACGACAACAGTGATACGAAAATTAAAAAGTAAATTTGTAATACCTTTTTTTAACAGAAGTTTTGCCTCGACTTGGTCAGACGCGCACCGTTTAACCTAGACTAAAAGTCCGTTGGTTATATTAGGGCGCCTCCAAACGGCGAACTATGCCTCAATTGGTTGTACGTGGTGTTCTCGGAAACGGGGCCTCCCAGATATCCGGCAGAGTTGCGTCTCGGCTCCGATGGCGCTCACTGGTGCAGCCACCTCACTGCATTATTGGATGGACATGAGGTATAGCATACATATAAGTGTGAGGTGACTAGGAAAGAGACCCGTACTGTAAATTGCTTGCTGAAATCGGCTGTGTCGGGCCGAAAGGCGCAGATATCGCAGCCTAGCTGTAAATTACGACACAGTGTACTTCCCGCTCAAAACTAACAGCCAGCACTGTAAGAGAAAGCTATGACTGAGAACGAACGCAAACACCAACATATTAGGGCGCAAGTCCAAATACAAAAGACCGTGCAGTCTGAAGTAAGACCTTTAAATACATGTACTTGCTGAGTAAACTATATTTTGAAGCCCATAATTTTCTTCTTCATCTATTATTCTTCTTTCAACTCCCAAAGGAGCATAGGCCTTCAACAAACGTATGCCAAGTCGTCCAGTCCCGTGCCATCAGCTCAAGGTCTTTCCATGTCTCCTTCTTCCCACGCATGTCTGTCTCCAGTTGTCTTCCTTCCTCTACCTCACTTACCCCGGGTTCCAGAGAAATGACTGCCTTGTAATGCTATCAACAGGTTTCCTCAATGTGTGCCCTGTCCATCTCCAGCGTCTTCTTCTCATCTCTTGTTCCACTGGCACTTGTCTAGGTCTTGTCATCTGTGATGAAATTTATTTATAATGATTATTATTATGTTGTGTGCTTTCTCTCGTTCGAATATGATACCGTCCAAATACCAAGTCTATTGATTCCCTACTTTGCCATGACGCGAGCTCCAGACTTTAGTGTTTTATTATCAGTTGCGCCAGTTTTTATCTTTTCCATCCACCGCTTTCCCCCCCCCCCCCCCCCCCCCCCACCCCCCACCACCACGAAAAGAAGGGGAAAAAAAAAAGATTTAATGCGACAAATAGCCCGGGCAATAATGTACGAATTTATTTATGACCAAAAATTTCCCCAAGTTCCAGACATCAGACGAGCATGTCTGTGGTAGATTAGTGTCTCTTTTGTCCAGCCTATTTGATTCCCTTTATATTGTCATTGCTTGCTTTTGAAATTTTTCTCGTCGTATATATATTTTTTTTCTTTTCTGGTAGCTAAATTGATTTTGCTTGTCTGGTCTAGGGTTGTGATTTGATTGCACAGTTATGGAGTTTGTTGCTGGGGATATTTCTGGTGATAGGTTGGTCTGTTTTCTTGCAAACAAAGCAGAAAACAAGGTTTTATGTAAAGAGCCTTTCGCGACAGTTTCCACGGGTCGTCGCCATAGCAACTGCGCTAGCCCGAGATTTATACGACTTAAAGTCCACGACGTGAAATGTTGCTGCCCGAACATTTTGGAACTAAAGGGAGATCAAGCGTATTTTTTTTATTATTTGATAACCAGAGTTAATAAACACTGGCAAAGCTCTTCAGCGCACTTATGTTACCAGGGCCCTGAAGAAGAGCAAAGAATAGTAACGCTATAAACTGCCGTGCATGCTGTAATGGCGACTAAGGAAGGTCGGGACAGGGAGTTGGTGTGTAGAGACAGGACACACATTAAGGAAACCCGTTGATAGTATTACAAGGGTAGTTTCTTGTTTCTGGAGTTCCCTTCCAGGAGGAGAGATGAGTAAGGGAGGGACCCCCCTTCCCCCTCCCCCCCCCCACAGCCCACCTCCCCCCCCCCCCCCCCCTCGCCGATCCCCGCCGCCCCACACCACATCCCAGTTCCTCGCGCAAAAAAATTTAAACGACAGCAGCGAGAACAGAAGTTTGGGACTGGAGATATTAATGAAAGGGGGTGCATGGTGCTAAAGATCAAGAACAGGGTTAAAGAAGCCCTGAAGAGTAGGAAGCATCTGAGTTAGATAACACTTTTTTTTCTTTACTTCAAGTACCATGCTTTATGGCGTAGCTAAGATCATCATGTTGCTTTCCACAAACTTTCTGTCTAACATGGCGCGCAATTTATCAGTTCTGTTGTTCCTGCGCACCAATTCTTAATCCTTCGAAATATAAAGGTTAGTTAGTTCTTCGGTTTCGTACGGTTAACCTCATGTCCGGTGATTAATACACAGATCCAAAATCAGAGGTTCAGCAAATCAATTGTTCTGTCCGAATTTGGAAAGACCAAGAAGAACCATAACGATTTCAATTGATACAAAAAACTAATAAAGGTGTCGGAGTGGCTAGAGAGGTATGGCGCGAGGTCCACCTCGTTCTAGATTTAGGTATCCGGGTTCGATTTCCTCAGTTGAGGGAATATAATTTATGACAAATTTTTTTTTTTTTCAGAACCAGTGGTCCTAATAATTCTCATACTCCCACTGGTCTCCTGGGGTAGTGAGATCGGATGCCTAAGGCCTAGACTCGGATAAGGAGCGAAAAAATAGGATGAATCCCGTTTGCAAGTGTGCACGTTAAAAATCCACCGCTGTTGGAAAATCGCAAAGAGTTAAGGCCTATCAGGCCGCTGCCTGGCAAATTTAAAAAATTAGAAGCCTACCCCACTACCAAAAATATTTATAGAATCGTGGTGATTCCAATATACGCACAATTGAGTGATTCTCGCGGTGCTAACGGAGTTCGTGCACGCTGTGCTGAGATCTTCCTTGTGTGATGATAAGGGAGGAGATTTTGGGTCAATGATGGAGTAGTCTGTAGATGCATATGATGAGGATAATCGCTGAAATACCAAACCAAACTAATAAAGCGATCCGGTAAGTCCCGACCTTTGCAGATACTGCCACAGGGCTCAAATAAAAGTGTTACAGACTTCCACTATGCTAGGTCTCCAGATGCGAATGGTTGGTGTGACAGGCTCCTTACTCCGTTGCTTTGCTACACCTATCTCAAGAACAGTGAGTCAGGCACCGATTTTTGCTTTTACAGCTGGGTAGCACTGGACCGTGACGCTACAATGTTATCGAAACTGGAAGGGCAAATCTAGTATGTACGAAATGAATTGGTGTGTACTCTCCTCAACTTCACCATTGGACCCACCATCTGCTCTGGTCCCACTTTACAGGGACACCCGCACACCAAGGAGAAATTAATATCATTTCCCTTTTCAACGCACTTACTGGATCATGGGGGTCAATCACTACTGCTGGTTCCCTTACGGGAAAAACTGGCACAGAATCCATTCATCACCGCTATCATTCATCTACATATCATCATCACCGCGTCAATCATTCACCGCAATCAATCATCCTCATCATCATTCATCAACCGCATTTCATTCTTCACAGCATCATTCATCACAAGCATCTTTTATCTCGCATCATCATCCAGCATCATTATTCACAGCATCATTCATTTCACCGCATCATTCATCACACGCAATTGTCACTAGCATGGTTCATCACCGCATCATTTCATCCACCGCATCATTCATCACCGTAGTCATGTCATCACCGGCATTATTTCATCAACCGAATCATTGATGCTACCGAATCATTTTATCAACCGCTATCATTCATCACAGCATCATTCATCACAGCATCATTTCATCAACCGCATCATTCATCACCGCATCATTCATCACAGCATGATCATTGTCGGCCTCACGCTTCACCGCATCATTCATCACAGCATCAAGGTTTCATCACCGCATCATTTCTCACAGCATCATTCAACAGAATTTCGTTCTATCACCGCATTCATTTCATCACCTCCATCATTCTAACACAGGCTCATTGATTTCATCACCGCACTCAATCTCACCGCATCATTCATCACCTGCATCATTCATCACCGCACTCATTTCATCACCGCATCATTCATCACAGCATCATTCATCATCAAGCATTGCATTCATCACCGCTTCATTCATCACCCGCATCATTCCATCATACAGAATCCCCAATTCATCACCGCATCATCATCACCGCCAGTCATTCAATCACAGCATGTTCTCATCACCGCATCGAATTGGCATAACCGCTTTATCTTTCGTCATCGCAAGCGTTCATCACCGCATCGGTTCATCACCGCATTTCAGTTCATCACCGCATCATTCATCACTGTGCAATTCAACACCGCATCATTCATCACCGAATCATTCATAACTGCATCAGTTCTATCACCGCAGCGTATTTATTACCGCAGTCATTCATCACCGCATTCATTCATACTCTAGCATCATATCATCCGCATCATTCATCACCGCCAACGTTCGATCACCGTATCATATCCACTGCATTTTGTATTTCATTGGACGGGCATTCATTTCATGACCGCATCATTCTTGGACCGCATCATTCATCACCGCATCTTTCAATCACAGCATCATTCATAACCGCTTCATTCATCACGGCATCATTTCATCACCGCCATCATTAATCACCGACGTTCATCACGCATCATTCATCACACGAATCGTTGCATCACCGCATCATTCATCACCGCATCATTCATCACCGCTTCGCATTGTCTCATCAACCGCATCAAATTCATCCATCCGCATCATTCATCACAGCATCATTCTTTTCACCGCATATTTCATCACCGCATATTCATCACAGCATCATTTCATCCACGGCATCTTTCATCACGCAGTCATTTCATCACCGCATCATTTCTTCACCGCATTCATTCATCACCGCATCATTCATCACCGCATCATTCATCACCGCATTCATTAAATGTGCTCTTGCGTGGTTGTTTCTTAACTAATGTTTTCGCGAGCGCATGCTAAACAGTATGCCCAAACCCCTGCTAGTCTCCTAATTAACGGGGACATGTCTGTGGAAAAGCAGTATCCTATTCTTTAAGCAGATATGCACGAAAAAAAGTAATCGTAGTCCCACAGCAGGATACTGCCGTAGAGAGGAAAGTGTCCGAGGAATTAACTGTAACTAAGTCTCCAGCTTTATGAGGTGGGGTGGGACCAGTTACCTTCTAACGATTGCTTTTACCTTCTTTAACTCATGAGCAGAGGTATGTTCACATTTACAGCTGGGTTGCCTGGATTTGACGCTACCAATGTTGTGAACCCGGACCTTGCCAGATATCCCCCTTGCCGCTGGAAACTACCCCCCCCCTTTACTTGGTCACACGTTACCAAGTACAGATTCTGGATTAATACCGCCCGTAATACTGCCGTCAGGCCCGAGTGAAAGTGTTACAGGCGGGACTTCACCCACCCTCCGCCCCCCACGCCCAGGTCCACCTGCACATCCGAGATCACCCGCCCGTGCCGTGCCCTCCCGCGGCACCCCGCACGCCCCCTCCCACTCCCCTACCCCCACCTAACCCTCGCCTTCTCTCACTCCCCTTCCACCGAAATCAAAGACGCTCCCCACAGACCCGTGTGACCCCAGTGATTTGACAAGAACCTGGGTACAGATGTGTGCGGACTCACGCGCCGCTCTCGAACCCGCCACTACCAATGTCAGGTACTGCGATGATTCAGATAAAGTCTAAGACAGAGAGACCTATATGTCCACATCTTCGAGAGATCCAACCCCATGACTATGTACCCTACCCCTCCACCAGACCTCACCCTAGAGCACACCATCTGTACCTTCTCGAGGTACGCAATAGAGTCCCACCATCACACACACTTAAAACCCCCACCCTTAAATTAACAGACCATGATTTCCTATTACGCTAGACAGGACTATTCTCTAGACCCTCATTTTATGTTTTATCTACTAACTCGCATGACACCTTGGTTACAGACACGCCTCAACCCCTAATAATCCCATCATCTCATGCAGAACACCCTAGAGAAGCATAGTAAATTGAAACACAGACTCATGCCACTTCAACGGCTACCGCCACGATGGGCTATGTGAACAACTAGATCTACTGATAAGTCAAGCATTCACATCGCAACAGAGATATAATGCACGCCAAAGACCTCGAGACCTCCTTCGATCTCTACTCAGTCTATAGTCTCTAGACCACAACACAGTCCTGGAAGATGTCCCCCTACACTCAGTTGTGTACAGCACAAGCACAAAATTAAGCGATACTTATCTAAAGCCCCCGCCACGCCTGATGCTCCGCACATTCTCTCGCTCCCCTCATGTCCCCCCCTCCCATATGGCCGTGCTCGGAATGCTGCTGTGTAAACGAGCAACAAACCCCCTCCTAAGTTAGCACACCCCCACAACACCCTACAACCTAAATTCAAACTCCACATTATTACCCAAACTTCCACCCCATCAACTCAATCCCAATAACACCTCTCCTTCCAACCCCCCCAACCTCATACCCTAAATACTATTCTCTCACACACAACCCTACATCCCAACCATCACAATTAAACTCACCCAATACTCCCCACACACCACATCTCACTAGAAACCCCAATAAAATCGCCCCGCTACCGAGAAAAGGCAACAATGCGATCGTCCTCAAGAGATGCTCACCATCCTTTTCTAACAGACACAAAACCTACCCCTCACCACTAGAGTAGACACCCCCATATCCTAAACCGCCTCACCGGACGCTCATTAGATGCCTCCTCGCCCCGTCGCCGACCCCCAGTATGATTCAGATAGCCCTGAACTCATCATAGGAGAACGTTGCTTGTGTTACCCTCCCCATCCTCCCCGCCCCGCCATATACCCCCGCACCACAACGATCATAGTGTGACGTCAGATGCATCTCGGTGACTACACCTATACATTATCTTACCGCCAGCAGCAACGACCTGAAGATGACACCTAGTGGTTGAGATTGCTTTTTTACCGCTATGTCTTACTGTTGAGACGCCGTCAACATACCTAAAAGAGGGGCCCTAGCTGCTTGTGACACGACGCAACTCCCCCCCTGTAGGTAATAAATTGTACGTACCGTCAACACGAGTCCCTCCTAACCTCACTGCCACGCAATCCCCTTACCCTCTCCCCATCGATACCAAACAAAACCACAATTGAAATCCTAATTCACACTCAACAACACTTTCGACGCATTGAGTCCAACCTCCCCCCCCCCCAGACCCACCCACCCCACACACCCCCCCACTGTCCCCCCCCCCCCCCCTCCCACCACACCCCCATCCCCCCCCAGACAACGTCCCTCCCTCCCCCCCCCCCCATCCCACCCTTTCCCGCCGGTCGCGGTCGACCCCTCGCATCTTCGCGCACTGGACCACCGTGGCACATCCTCAGCCCAGTCCCCCGTGAGTTGTAGTTGCTTTGGGTAGCCGGGTAACCTAGTTGAGTTGAGTAGTAGTTTCTGAGTCATGATTTGGAGGGGCAAAACATGGACTTTGTTTAAGTCCGTGATTGATATATATTATATTGTATTCATGGCACCGTTTATGGAAGCCATTTATTCTATGTGATCTGTATTGGTCTTCAGTCGACGGAAAACCAATAGCAGTAATGTCACCGTAAGTTATCGCCCCAATCTTATTTTATCAGTAAATTTAATGCCCGCTGTGCTCTTAATATAGTCTAGCGGGAGGTTAATATGTTATTTCCAGAATGGACTACAGGAGTCGTTAGCCTTTAGGATTCGTATCGTCGAAGTAGAGGGGGGGAAGAAGGAATTTCCTACGGAGTGGGAAAAGAAGGTTTAAATTTGATTGCAGTATTCATGTTGTGTAAAACGCCTTTATTGTAATGCCAAAGGCTCGTGGGCATGGATACCGAGAGGTTAGCCAACTATGAAAATACTAACCTAGATGTATCTCTAATGTATGTACCCTTAATATGGATGTTGAACAGGACGGAAATGAGAATCTTGAAGTCTGGGATCAAGGTCAGTTTTATTTGCTTGAATGCAGGAAAGAGCTATTTAATACTAGAACGAGGTATTTGAGTGATTCAGCGTGGCGTTTCCGTAAGTTATTTGCTGGTACACACAGATATTGGCATGTTTCACCGGTAAAAGTGAGTCACGACATGTCCACGCTATCTCTAAAATTGCTCGTCTGTAAGCTACTCACAAAGAGACTTGAACGTAGATCATGAGATTGGGCGTAGGATATCATGATGCCTTCTTATACTTACGTGACTGTCGGAGAGGAAGTGAAAGTGATGATTTTTTGATAAGGCAACCTTGCTCAAAGAGCGATCATGAGAAACAGATAATTGTGCAAGATTTTGCTTGAATCTAGCGAGAAAACTAGTCCCTAAACTCTACTATTCGACATTAGACATCGTGATATTGTTAGTAACCAATTCGACCTGTCATAAGAAGCAAACACATTGTCTATAACAGGTCTTGTGTCAACTTTTATTCAGTACCGTATCGCACCGGTGTATAAAAATGTAGTGCAGATTAACTATAGTACTAGACGAGTTGAGTTATGAATCATGAGTTGGGTCGACATGTATTTCTGCACTTTCTGAGATGCTACGTTAGTCTCAGTTCTTGTGAGAGCCCAGAGTGCAGCCTTCCGCCTTGCAAATCAAAGAAGTTTTGTTCATGTCTACTTAGTGTCTAGCTGACGAGTCTGAAGACACCAAGTTTAAGCGTAGTACTACTCTCAAGATCTGACCAGTGAAGAAGACCTATATCCGCCACCCAGACTACTAATGCTCCCTCCCCCTTCATTTGACCCCCCCTGTACCCGAAGTAGATAGGATTATATAATATGACGCTGTATCATGATAGAACATCACATGGTGTAGACGCTCTCTCGCCGCAGAGTGGTCGGGTATTCTTAAGCGTGTAAGCTTCTAATTCAATTTGGTCTAAAGGATAGACAGTTACACACCGCTTATACTAATGAGAGCTATGTCTCTGGTTTCGAACGGCCACAGATTCCCTGGACCCTTTCTCTGAAGCGCCTGACACAACTCAATCCGTTGTACTAGGCAATTACTAGTATAAGTAAGATGTAGGCATGCTGACATCTTGTCCCACATTACTGACCAACTGTGTACCGGGATAATCTAGGTCCCCGCGCGCACTCAGAGTGTCCACAAAGTTCTTCCTCAAAACACTCCTACATGATCCAAGCGTTCTCGCGACCCCTGCTTGCACAACCCCACATGACCCTCTATACCATACCTTGCCGAGAGATCATCACCCTCTTCGTCACAAAGTGTTGCGCCCGCGAGATCGCAGCCATCCGCGTTGCCGTTAATGATGTAGATGTCAATAATGAGAAAGAGGCAATATCATATTACTTATTGACCTCAGTCATATAAACCGCTACAAATCCTATCACCGGAGCCGACACGAAGCTCGCCCCTATGATCTTATTGAGTCGCAGGACACAACGGGGGGGGGGTCCGCCGAGCCTCGCGAAGGGGCTAGGCCCCTAGTGCATGTCAGTGCTTTATCGGTTTTCGCGCCCATCGGTAAATTTTGTACTCACTCTTGTTTAATCTACATCAGAATCTCGTATTGTGTCACTGCCCCTGTCATGTGTGTAGTTGTAATGTCTCCATCTAAGATATCATGTGTCTTATCTCCATGTAGTGTGTCATAGACAATTGCCTTAACATTTAGAGTGGTGTGCGCTTAATGTCTTCTACCGTGGAGCGGTCAACGAGAGAGACGGCATCAGATTGTCCGCAACTCCGTACCATCCGAATCGAATATCCAATCCACTCCTCACTCGTCAGCTACCTCGCAATGCAAGATATAGTCCGGCCCTCATATGTTCGTCTGACGGTTGCTCTCGGCTGCGCCGACCCTCTCATGTTTCGCTGTAAAGTCGTTCTCTCATTGAGCTCGAGAAATTCACTCGCAGACTTAGAGGCCTAGAGTAAAACGTATATGTTTTGATGACATAGCTTTCTCAGATAGCCAGCTTAGTCAGTCCTCCCTTTATTAAGAGACCCTCCCTACTCTGCCTCCCCTCTCTCCCCCGCTGTTCTAGCCTTGTTTCTCGCTGCATAGACGTTATCGTCAGACACTTGTTGCTTGTCGTTTGTATCGCTCTCTCTTTCCTGTTCTTGTGTAACGATTAGATATACTCCTTCAGATCCGTCTATATGAGACCCGCATTCAATTAATATGATCAAGTGTAGTATTATCTGTGACTCTAGATCTATCATATACTACTCCCCACGTAGTCTCAGAATCTGCCGATCTTGCCCGAGATTACTACTACTCTCTAACCAAATGATCATTCATTATGCTTCGCTCTCATTACACAACTTGTATATGTCGATCTAGTGACTGTATGTGTGTATGACCTTCTCATTTATCCCCCTTGGATGCGCTCCATGATCGTATGTTACGTCTGCTAATTTCTATCGTATGTGCTCACGCCCCCCACTAGATCCTGCTATGTATATGTCTCGTTTCTGAGTGCAATTATGTACATAGTCATTTGTCCTATTAACCCATCATCATTTGTGCATGTAGATATAAATGACTACGATTTAAGCAATAGTGTATCTTGTTCTCTATGCCATATGTCCGCTCCTCCCTATGCTCCGTAAAGACGTACTACAGCTATTGCGCGCCTCATGTCGATCTGTCGACAGGTTATTAGTACGTCACCCACATCACTCCTATACTCGTGTAAATTGTGACTTTCTTATAATTCCTCTCACATGTTAGATTCCATATTATATAATGTGTGTTATATCGCGCCTCTCCGATTTAACCAAAATAAGTCAAATTGTGTTCTGATTATCCGTCGTGTCTAGTTGTCCCCAGGAGAACTGAAAGTGAACACCTCCGTATGTCCCTCGATCCAAGGTGTGACACTAGATCCAGTCCCAAAGCTGCCTACTGTATGCTAGGATCATCTCAATCCGTAAGCATGTATTAGAGATATTCAATCTAATCCTCTTGATTACCTATCATCTCCTCTTCTCGACCCAAGAGAGAGGAGCCCTTATTTATCATAATCCTGATAGAGTGACACGCCGCTATGTCGACTCGTTCCTAAATCCTCATCCACACCCCCACTTCAGCAGGGAAGTATGTGTGTCGTATTCACGTTTCGCACCCTCCCTCGCTCCCATATGAGATCTATAAAGAGGAGTATCTGTGTCAAATATCGTTCTCAGCGTAATCTGCCCACTTCAACGCTCACCTTCTGGAGAATGCCCTCCGCGACCTACTTCCACGGTTACTCGTTGTGTGGCAAGAGTATACCAAGTTGTGATAAGTCTCGCTGTACATGTACCCGCTCGCCCCCGCCGCCCCAATGACGATATATCCCAGAAAAAAGTGAAGTGCACTCCTGTTCCAACATGAATATCGCAGCGCCACCCCCTCAATCCGAGTCGAAAGAGGAAACAATGACACAACTGACGTAACGAGACATAAGTTTATCTAGTGGGTCTGCCAAAGAGAAATATACTAGAACCAAACACAAAAAGAAAACCCTTGTGTCTCCCAGACCACTCGTCACCACCTTGCCCAACCCCCTCTTGAGCTCAGACGCACAAATACTCAGAAACTACAGCTATGCGCCGCGCACGCACCCCGCCACATAAAACATGATCTGAGAAGACACAAAAGCGAGCCGCCTCGCACCGCACACATCGACCTCCTAGATAATACACACCATGTGTTGCGCAGTCTCGGAAGACAGTCTGTCTTTGTTGTGTGTCATACTACGCTGTCTCCTATGCACCCGCTCAGTATAATGTTCGCACTCACACACTCTCCAAAGTGTAATGTAAACTCCATTAATGATAGAGCCCAATATCAAGTTCGAAGCAACATAGTAACCAGCACTGTAATCAGACACTGTGAAATAACCTCCACCTATAATGTTATACACTCATAGATGCCTATCTATAGTGTGAGCAATGTCCTGCGTACGGTACAATCCGCGGCACCCCTACCCAACATGACTCTGGAGCACACATGATACCGACACAGATCGCAGACACCTGTGATCTAGCTGTGTCTTAGTGCAGACATAAATAGCACCTACACCACTCCCCCGCCCCCCCCACCCCCCCCCCATAGAGATTGCTTGTTGAAATGATAAATCTACTAAGAGGTGAAGACTAGATATGATTATGACTGAATATCCACTTTAGAAGTGGCCAACCGATATCATGTTCCTCCTCCACGTGTGACATAGATGTTGTGTCGTCCTCTAAGCGAGTACTTTGTATCCCCTCTTCCAGCAAACGCTCACCACCCACAATCATTTCCCCCGATCGCCCATCTCTCCGTCCGTCCGCATGCTGACTGTGCCAATACTTATTATTCCCATAGAATAGTGGCTTTTCGCCTAGACCCTCTTCATTGTTTTTAGATCGCTAGATGTTCCAACTCTCTCACCACTGGCGAGATAACAGAGAAAGAACTCCTCCGTAATTGCACCACTGATAGACCTACTCGCCCCCACAATCCCCAAAAAACAGTTCACTTGTCACTTGTGAGGCAAGCACTCCTTGTCCTCAGAACTAAGGTTTACTTCGAGTCACAACATATCACCCCCGCTCTCTCATATCCCGGGGCGTAGAGAAACAACTAAAAGTGAGAAAACTGAGATGATATGCCTTTCTCCTCGCCGACCTTCTATGCCCCTCTATCTCAGTGCTAACTGCACGACACTATCTGATTGTGACAACTGATACATGAGCATAGAAGACTCCTGGACGACATGACACCCGATGTGTCTTGAATTCAATGTCGTTCACAAGATGCTACTCGTATTATCCACGCAATTAGAAGATTGATTCCTCACTCTCAGTTGTAGCATGATATGTGATCTTGTCTTTCGATATCCACTACCCAATACCGCACTCAATCGCCCCTCTCTAATGCAGACCGTATGCACAAGAACCCCCCCCCCCCTCCGCCGCATATCATACCCTACACACTTCCAGATAATGTATTGAAAACTCAGCTCACTATATATGATAACGCAGCCCTCACAGTAGCGTAGTCCCTGTCGTCCATCCCCCTTGCAAATCCTCGTGCCCCCAGACTAAATTGGTTACCCCGTCCTGTGCTCCCAGCAGTAGAACACTACCTCCTCATGTGCTTACGCCACAGCTTTATGTTGTTAATGTGTGTCTCCACCTCCGAACCTGAGTCACACACTGTTATACCTAAATGATGAGAGCTAGCCCTTCGCGCTACCTCGCCCTCTCCTCTCGCACACAAAGATCATAAACCCTCCTGCCCCTCTGTGTGCAGAGCCCACTTGTTCATTCTTCGCCCTAGCTTCTCGGCCTGCTATGTACCGCTGCAGTGTACTTGCCTCGTCTCTAGATATCCCGATGCAATCCTTCTGCCCTTTCGACTCCTGGTCTGCCGTAAGCAGCGTCAAGAGTACAACGCTTCTCTCTCAGAGCCTTTCAGTACCAACGCTCTCGAGATAATCTCTAGCATCCTTGTGCACGCCGCACTCTTAGTAATACTGATCTGTGACTCACATTCCGTGCCTGCATATAGTGCGGCTACAACCTCCGCATACTATGACGGAGACTGCTCGGTGTATTGATCGATTCAAGATAAAGTCTCCCCTCTCTCATACGACGCTAAGGGATTCTGTGCAATCTTTCAAAAATATCTGCTCCAATTAAAGTTTCTTGCAGGAGAGTTGCAAGTGTGTGCACCTGTGTGTACGCAGACATGCTCGACGATTGCTGGCGCCTGTGAGTCCTAATTACACCTGGTGTTACGCAATGACAAGTGTGAATCACATGGACCATAGCAATTATCTAAACCCTGATATCCTAGATATATCCTTCGAGAGACAGATGAATCTGGAGTCCATGCTGAATGTCCAGACAATGATCCGCAGGCGTGATCTAATTATGAAAATGCTAGCTCAACCTCCCTTGATGTTTATGTAGCTGAGTCTGTGTCTAGTACCATTCCTTAGGGACTGTGGGAATTCTGTTGTTGTGGACGCCGCCCTAACCTTAAGACACAACCCGCTGAATGTGAAACTAACTATACTATCAAACAAATAACATGATACCATTGTAAGCTATAGTTAAATTGCATCTGTATGATAGTTGTGTTGCATAATAGGCTCAGTTTTATCTGTAGATGGACTACACTAACGTTTTATGAAAAATAAACAATGCCATTTATTCAGAGTTAAACATTATGGCCTAAATATATAATGTTCATTTACAGAAAACAAGAGATCCATCGATGAAAATCTGGAATTACTATAGTTCACCCTAACACAAGTCTTCTGTTGTTTAAAAGGAAGTTGACATGTTTTCATGTGAAAGGTCCCCCCCCCCCCCCCCCAAGGTAAAAGTGTTCAACCCACGCTGACCTACATACTGCAGCCATAGTAACCCCCCCGCTAGATCCTCCCTCCAGGGTGACCCCCCCCCCCCCCGCGCCTGTCGATCCAGGCACCAAATAGCTTCTCCCTCAACCCATCGCTACTTAACGTGTTAAAACATGCTAACAATTGAACAGGGTCTGGTATCGGTAATGCTGTGAAAGCTTCAAAATGCTGCGATGTTCAATTGTTCTCTTGGATTGCTGGTCACCCCAGTAAACAAGCTACCTGTCCAAATAATGTCTTTTTTCTTTTCCAGGTCTAATGGCGATCACGACCAAAAGATAGCTCTTTAGGGACATAATTCAGCCATAGTCTTCCTTCAGTCTGCCACGTAAGCCCACCTGTCTGTTTCAGTACACCATTGGGACAGGGCTCTTCTCTTAAGTTTAGTGTATGGGATATTGTCAATAACTTTATCATTGTAGACTCTATCCTGATTTTAATTCAGGTTTGTAGCACGCATTGTGGTCGTCTGACACTTCGCTGATCAACCCAAGTTATGTGCACGGGCAGGGTTGTCAAGATGTGTGACTTTTCGGTGGCCACCATTGAAACATTTCCCACTCGCTATTATTGATTTAAAACACACCATTTTTTTCAGGAAATATCTCAGGCATGGATCTGAGAAGTCATTCCGAATCCAATTTGTGGGCACGTAATACTCCTGGTCGCATACATGGTATTAAGAGTGTACACCACAGCAAATTGCCTGATGGGCAAAAGAGCGACATATTCAAACTGCAAATGCAGTAGTGACTAGAGCGCAAGCTACTAATATGTCGCATGATACACCTATTGAACCTACAGTTTCATACTTACTTGTGATGATGAAGATGCTCCTATTTCACGGGAGTTGTTTGCAACATTGCAAAAGATGATTTGATTCATTAAAAAAAATTTTTCATTATGTGAACAAAAAGAATACCAGCAACAAACTTGCAAAATGTAGACATGACTGTATACTTAAAAATGGGATTTTGGTTAGAGTAATACGGGAAAAGGATTCATCCTTATGTTATCAGATCTTAGTCCCATCCTCTATGAGATCTCGTATATTACGACATGCATACATTTGACTCGCAATGTGCGGGCCCCATATGGGTTTTTTTGGCGCGTAGACCAAATCCAGAGTGCTTTCGGCATTCTATCGAGCTGGCCAGGGTTCGTCCATAGGGACATCACTCTCTACTGTCGGGTCTTGTTTGAAATGTCAGGAAAGTAAAGGTACGGGGGTCCATTCTCATGCGGCTCCTATTCAAGCTGCGGAAATCCCGATTAGACCATTTGATAAAATGGCTATAGACATTATTCGCCCGATGCTTCCATCTGCTAGAGGGCATACGCATATTCTTACGTGCATTGATATGTGCACTCGTTGGCCTGAGGCCATCCCTCTCAAGAACACTTCATCTGCCAGTGTAGCAGAGGCATTGATGTTAATCTTCTCACGCATTGGTTTTCCACGGAAAATCTTGTCGGATCATGGGGTTCAGTTCATTTCTGAATCCATGTCTCAAGTTATGAAGACATTGGGTATAGACAGATCTCTTAGTTCTATTTATCATCCGATGTCAAATGGGTTAATTGAGCGTCTCAATAGGACACTCAAGCAGTTGTTGGGTAAGATGACTCAAGACCATCCCCAAGACTGGGATCGGGTCCTACCCGCTTGTCTCTTTGCGTATCGCGAAGTACAAAATCAAGCCACAGGGGTTTCTCCATTCCAGCTAGTTTTTTGGCATGCAACCACGCGGTCCGATGTCGTTAATCCACGACTTATTGGTTGACGAGAATATTGAAGAGGAAACTCAATCCTCTTATGAGTATGTGATCTCTCTGAGAAAGAGAATCATAGATGCTTGTAGACTAGCTACTGCATCATCCGAACAAGCCAAAGAAAAAGCTCGTCTATTTGCAAACAAGTATAGACGTCTTCGCCAGCTTATTCCTGGTGACGAAGCTTTTGTATTACTCCCTGCGCATAACAATCGTCTTTTAATTACCTGGAGAGGTCCTTTCAGGATCATCTCAAGAATATCCGATGTCGACTACATCGTTGATGTTAATGGTAAACATAAAACCTTCCACATTAACATGTTGAAGGAGTATTACTCACGTCCTGATTATCTACAGTCAGTGTTCCAGGCAACTGACGATCCTACACCTCCTATTCAACACTATTCTAGTTTGTCAGTCATCATCGAAAGAAGATTCTTCTTCTTGGATGATGTACAACTACCAATACCAGTTGTACCACTCCATTCCACTGAGAAATGGAATGATGTTACAATCTCATCTACTCTTTCGGCTGATCAACGTCAGCAAGTCTCTAATATTCTACACTCGTATGAGGATGTCCTCACTGACATCCCAGGTCATACGTCAGTCATCCAACATGACATTATTCTGACTGACGATACGCCTATTCGAGTTCGCCCATATCCTATCCCTTTACACTTTCGTGATAAGGTTGATAAGGAATTGGATGAGATGCTTCAATTAAATATAATTGAACCATCTTCATCACCATATTCTTCTTCTATGGTAATCATTAGGAAGAAGGACAACAATATACGTCTTTGCGTAGATTACAGGAAATTAAACAAAGTTACAAAATTCGATGCGGAACCGTTACCTCTTTTAGACGACTTATTGGAGAGGTTATCTCATGCCACATTCTTTTCGAAATTTGACCTTTCAAAGGGCTATTGGCAAGTGCCACTCACTCCTAAAGCAAAGCCATTCACCGCTTTCTCGACGCCACGGGGTCTTTTTCTATGGAATTTTATGCCATTCGGATTAATGAATGCGCCAGCTACCTTTGTACGCATGATGCGCCGCATATTGTCTCATCGTCCCGATGTCATTACTTATATAGATGACATCTGTCTTTTCAGTGACTCGTGGGATGAACATATTCATGGATTAAAAGCTTTACTTTCTACCTTACGGGATTATAACTTAACAGCAAAACCTTCAAAGGCTTTTGTCGGTTTTCATGACATCTCATTTCTGGGTCACCGCATAGGTCATGGTTTCATGTATACAGAAGACAGTAACGTCTCTAAAATTTTAAACATCTCAGCACCTAAGACAAAAAAAACAAGTTAGGTCTATTTTAGGACTAATACAGTTCTATTCAAAATTCATCCCTCATTTGTCTACTATAACTGCACCTTTTTCGTCTCTACTGAAAAAAGGCACATCTAATGTAATAAAGTGGTCGCAGGATCACCAAACGGCGTTAGACTATATAAAACGATTTTTTTCAAAAGAACCTTTTTTGAGGTTGCCTAACAAAAATCTCACTTTCATTCTTCGCAGTGATGCATCTTACTACGCTATTGCTGCAGTTTTGATGCAGGAATATAACGGCACCTTATTTCCGGTGATGTACGTGTCCAGAAAACTTACGGAGAGCGAACTCAAATACTCCGTTCTAGATAAAGAGCTCCTTGCGTTAGTGTGGGCAATCACAAAACTGGAACGTTACCTCCTTGGCTCACACTTTGTGGTGGAATCTGATCAAAAAGCTCTTACCACACTGAACTCGAAGAACGTGAAATCATCGAAGTCAGCGCGTTACGCTATAGCGCTTCAACCATTCAATTTTGAAATACGAGCTATTCCTGGAGTGAAGAATGTGTTCGCAGACTGTTTGTTGAGATGCCCAAGCGAACTTGTCGAAACTAAACCACTTCCAGATATTGAAACATCCTCACCGATAACATGAATAACTGTGTACATTTTCATTGATTATACATCTATAAAGACTGATCATATAACTGAAGTATTCGTATAAATATATCTTTCAGGATATACTTACTTATGGATTATAACATTACTTCTTGTGTAGTAACGTTTTATTAGAACGGGAACAGTGGTATTAGAGTAACATTTTATTAGTACTGCAACATTGGTACTACAGTAACTTTTTATTAGTATGGAAACATTGTTAAAAGCGACAAATATACATTTGTTATTCCTATGGAACATATTACACTACATATCGTGTTCGAGAATATATTTTATCGTGTATGGAACATTGAGAACATCGTCTCGTCGATTACTAACTAGTTGTAACTGAACATTGACAATGATTGATATTGGAATTACTTAGAATATATTAGTAACTGGTTATTTGTTAGTAATTAAGAAATATATAAATTACTATAATTCAATTTAATCTATTTAATTAATTATGGATCACACATATACTAACTTTCTTAGTTGTCACGTAATACCTGCATTCACGGGTCTTAGTTATGATATCTCACTGTTAAGATCACTAGTCAACCATACTAGTGTTAGAAAACATTAAGGGTGTTGATTCTTAAAGTGTTTAATTTTGCATTGCTTCATTTTTGCACATTGTATTTTCAATTTTTCTGTTTTATTGATTCTCTCGTCATTGATTATCATCAGTGTTGCTGTACATTTTCATTTTTGAAATCATATGTTTCAAATTTTTTTTAGAAAACTTAGTTGAATTTTATTATCATCTTTTTTTTTATGGTTTTTTCATTTTCATTGTCAACTTCTTTTACTTCGAATATTACCACATCGTTCCAAAGTAGGTCGATGGTGGATGTGTGCTTTAATGCATACTATCATTTAGTTATATTGATTTCGTTTAATATTCTTTTCTTAATATGGTATAACTTTATGCATTTCATGTATCTTCTTGTAGTTTTGACTCACTTCTCCCGGGTACTAAGTTCAAAAAAAATTAATAGAATTAATTTTTTTAAGGGGAGGTAATAAGGGAGCTGTTACGTACATTTATTACCTAAGGGGGGTAGTCTTCGGTCCTGCCAAATGTACGCACCAGTCTCAATATAGTTATATTATTTGTGCGGTCGAATGATTCGCGCACTGACGTGCACAAAGCAGTGTGAGTTGCTTTGGGACGCACGGGTAACCTAGTTGAGTAGTTTCTGACATCATGATTTGGAGGGGCAACATGGACTTTGTTTATGTCCGTGATTGATATATATTATTATTGTATTCATGGCACGTTTATGGAAGCCATTTATTCTAGTGATCTGTATTGGTCTTCAGGTCGAAACCAATAGCAGTAATGTCACGTAAGTTATCGCCCCACTTCTTATTGTATGCTGTATTGAAGGCCGCTCTTATACTAGTCTAGCGGGAATATGTTATTCCTAGAATGGACCTACAGAGTCGTTAGCCTTTAGGATTCGTATCGTAGAAGAAGGATTCCTACGAGTGGGAAAGAAGTTAATTTGATTGCAATATTCATGTGTGTAAACGCCTTTATTGTAATGCCAAAGTCGTGGCATGGATACCGAGAGGTTAGCCAACATGAAATACTAACCTAGATGTATCTCTATGTATGTACCCTTAATATGATGTTGAACAGACGGAATGAGAATTGAAGTCTTGGATCAAGACAGTTTTATTGCATGAATGCAGGATTCAGTGGGTTTGAGATTTGTGTACCCAATTGGATGTCCTTCGTAAAGGTCAACGGACATTCCCTTGCTGTTAAAACCTAGTATGAATATTATTGGATTCTTATTACTTACGCGAGAGAGGATTTTAGATATGAATGACCAGAGATGTATCGTTTTATCGGAACTGTCACTACTATGTATAAATTGTTCATCGTACCTGTCAAGGAACATTGTACCGTCTTGTCAAACGTCTTCGTAACACGTAATAAATTTATTATATAACTTTACCGACGAGTTGAGTATGATCATGTTGGCCTGATTTGCCTTCCACTCGTTGAAGTTCTGTTGGATAGCTCTTCATCTAATTTTCATTCTACATTCGCGTCAAGATGCTAGTACATTGATACATCTGCTACTAGCTATCATATTACCCGAAAAGAGCGCTCAACAGTTGGTCATGTCCTCAGAAGAGACCCCGATGCCATCACAAGAACAGCTATGCTTTGGACCCCTGAAGGAAAACGAAAGAGAGGCCGACCAAAAACAACCTGGCGGAGGACTGTGGAGGCTGAGATGCAAAGAATGAACCAGAGTTGGGGGCACTGTACGAAGGATGGCCACCGACCGAGCAAAGTGGAATCAATTTGTTGTTGCCCTACAAGACGCCACTAGGCGTGATGGCCACTGACTGCTTTGACAGTCGGCGGCTAAGGTTCAAAGAAGAAAGAATATTAACAAATAAGCCCCCTAATTTATTTAAATACAGATGCCAAACCTAAAAGGAAATACAGAAATTGGAAGGGACCAATCAGCAATTGCGAAGCAAAATGCCCTAGATAAACAGCTAATAAAATCTTACGACAGCTGCTGAGAGTTGACACGGTGGTTGACATTGGTGGATTATAAACCATTGTAGAAATACATAATATCACCGCTGATTTTTTCACATCAGTTTCAAATTGTTGATCTGTTTTCTATAAAGTTCACGGGAAAATAGTTCTAAATGATTTATAAGCATTACAAAGTATGACATGAAAAAATGTATTCTGTGGGTTCTGGTCTGCAAGATTTATCTCCTGGCCATGTACTTATGTTTGTGCGAAAATGACACACTATAACAATACATTCTTCTGGATACGACAAATATTTCGTCTTCCGGACATCACCAGGCAATTTTGTGTCTGAATAGTTATGAACAGTTATGAATAGTTATGAAAAACGAACGGTTATGTCTTGAGATAGTTCAGTGCAAAATTAATTCTTTGATGCGAATACTGTACAATGACCCAGTTCTCAATGGCTATAGATTTTGCTTAAATTTGGTTATTCAGCGTCTTCTTGTCATTATTTCATATGCTGTCATTGTCTCACTGATTGCTTTATTGGGCCTTCATGATAATAAAATACCTAAGGATTCCCTCAGGATATTATGTTTTATTTCTGAATAGTCAGCAAAAATGTACACAGAAGTACCTTAAAATATTCAACATTATGAATGAAATGACTTGTTTTTGTATTAACCCGTCAGTTTCTGTCGTTTTTTTTTTCTTTTGAAAAAAAAACCTGTCGGCCATACCTTCGTAAATCTTGGTCATTATATAAAACAGTAATATTATATAATTTATGGTACTTCATGTTGAAGTATTTTTAGTATTTACACAATATTGAACTGAATATTTAGAATATAGTGGTGTAGTGGGGCTCGTTGATTGATATTACAAAATGAATTATCATCACGAGCGACAACATCAACAACTATCACCACCGCAAGTGCTAATATTCTACTGCTCCTAGTAAAGTAGCAACAGCAACAATAACAACTACTACTGCTACTGCTGCTGCTACTATTATCTCTACTACAACAACTACAACAATAACAACAAGAACAGCAGCTACTAGTACTGTTACTACTACATATACTTCTACCACAATAACTATTTCTGCTACAGCTACTGCACCATCTTCTATTACAACAGCTTCTGTTATAACAACTAATACAGTAATATACGACCACTACTACATCTACAACAACAACACATATTACTGCTAATACTATCACTACTACTGTAACTGCTTCTACTACAACTACTTATACTACAACTACTTCTACAACAACATCAACTACATTACTGCTGCTGTTACTGCTACTAGTTCTACTACAACAACTACAATAATAATAACAAAAAGAACTACTACTGCTACAACCGGAACTAATACTGCTTATACTACTACTACAGGCTAACGATGGCTTAATTCTAGCTTAATTACCCAGCAGCTTTTCAGGTTTTTATGTAACCGGAGCTTTTTTTTATCTTTAGCGCGACCGCGCATATATTTGTTTACTAGTGACAGGGTAGACAATTCTTGGTATCCGAAATCTTTTGAAGTCCTTGTTTTTCAATTGAAATATTTCTGCTGCTTTGCATACAGTTTTATTGTTTCCGTTGGAGTGCAATGTCAGCTTTTTAAAAAAAAGTTTATTCTTATTAATTTTGTTATTATTAATACGAGCACTTAACCCGCCAAAACACGACATTGAGCAAAGGGGAATTATTATTTTGTTTTCTTTCTGATGCATGCCCTCACGAGGACACTAATCCTCCAGTTGTCATTTATCTGTGGGCATTAGTTAGTGAGGAATGGCGAAACCCGTCAAAATTGACATGGGGAGAATTGAAAAAAAAAGAAAGTAAATGAACTGAAATTTCAATCAATTAAATAACGACTGTTTTTTCACGTTTTTTCTCCTGATGGTCTAAATGTCCAACATCATTTTCCTTGACTCTGTTATTCATTGGCATTCCTCAATTTCAGACTATGTTAGTTCATCCGTCGCTTTTTCACAATCTTTCATTTATGAAGCTTGTGTTTCGTTTCGTGTCCTGTTTGTTATTTTTATGACGTCACTTTCATTTATGATTTGACGCCATTGTGATCAGTGTTCATAGCTTCACCAGACATTTTAGCGAAGATTATCAAAGCAGGATCTCTTGTTTTGTTAAGCCATTTCTGCTTTTAATTTTCGTTGATTGTTGAATTTCTTGTATTGATATTTTATCGGTTTTGTATTTTCCATGCTTTATCATTGCTCTTCACTGTGTTGTTATATTTCATATATATACTGCTCAAAAAAATTGAAAGGCCACTTACAAATTCATCTGCAGTTTAAAAAAAAATAAAGATACAATTATGAAACTCACATATCATAAACGGTTTTCATTGCACATTACATTGACATTAAAATGAAGAAAGCCAATGATTTCATTAGTAAGAAAATCGATGTCAATCGTCTTACCTCCCTTTTTGAAAATTCAGAATCATTAAACAAAAGTTAACATGATTCAAAATCGAGTGTGTCCACCATGAGCTTGAATGCATTCACTGCACCTTTGCTTCACTGATAAGACAAGAGTTCTTAGAGTCATTTGTGGGATCGCTTGCCACTCCTGCTCCAGGAAGTGGAACAACTGATTGAGGTCAGTAGCAGGTGGATGATTTTCTCTAAGTCTACGTCCTAGCACATCCCATACATGTTCTATCGGACTGAGATCAGGAGAGTAAGCTGGCCAGTCTAAGCGGGTGACATGTTGCTGTTGTAGGAAGTCGTTCACGACCCCAGCTCTATGGGGTCGGGCATTGTCGTCCTGCAGGATAGAATCAGGTCCTGGAGCCTGAAGTGCCGTAAGAGCAAGCGGCTGTAAGATGTCATTTCTGTAGGCCAAACCATTCAACGTACCATGCACTCGATACAAGGGTGTTCTGGAGGTCACACTAATTCCGCCCCACACCATTACTGATCCACAGCCATAGCGATCATGTTCAAGGACGTTGGCATCATGATAGCGTTCTCTTGGGCGCCTCCAGACACGATTTCTGCCATCTGTGAATGATCTGGTGAAACGGGATTCATCTGTGAACAGAACTCTGCTCCATTGATGCCTTGTCCAGGTCACATGACGCCGAGCCCAAGCCAGACGAGCTGCGCGATGAGCTGGAGCCAAGACAGGTCGGATGACAGGTCGCCTTGCATGCAGATCTGCATCTCTCAGTCGGTTTCATATGGTTTGGTCACTGACGATTACGTTGGTGGCTGCTTGCAGTTGCGTCCTGATGGCACTGGCAGTGATTGTTCTTTGTCTGAGAGCCAATACAACAACAAATGTGTCTTGCCGTCTTGTGGTAGACCTTGGACGTCCTGACCTGCGTTGTTCTGCGACACTGCCGGTTGCATTATAACGATCAGGCAGAGTTTGTATGACAAAGTGGGCAACTCCTAATCTCCTAGCAACTTCTCGCAGCCCTACATAATCCTGCAGCCATGCCATCGCTCTCCATCTGTCAACGTTGGTCAAGCGTCTTCGCTGAGCCATGGCTAAAATGGTAAATGTTACAAACATACCCATTGCCCGTTCCTTCCGAAAAGTGGGTGACATATGTTCACCATAGTCACGACTTGCACGTGAAAAGCAAATTTCAGCAATGTTATCAACAGGCTTTGCCATAGGAAGCATTTTCAAACATGCATTATTTCCCTTTCCACCACGTACATTTGATTGACCTTGGAGGTACACACACGTAACACCGATTTGATTTATTGTCAGATTAACAAACATTGTTTAAGCATGCAGCAAAACTTTTTTGACTGAGTGTTCAGGTTTAAAAAAAACAGCTTAGTTGAAATGACCTAAAAATTGAAAGTGGCCTTTGATAAAGTTGAATATTTTATTCCCGTTAATGATATCCACCAAAAGGATAAATATAAGTGGATGGAAGCAGACATCATCATCATCAGTTGATAAGATCTCTATGGTGTTGTTTGCTCCACTGTAGTGTATGGAATGTCAACTTGACCTACGCAGTGGTGTGTAGACATGGATTGAGTGTATAATGTGCGAATGATAATAAAGGTTCGTGGTGTTGACAAAAAATGTTCTTTTCTCACACTCATGTATGGCTGGAAGTCATCGACACCAACGACTGTGTACCTTTACTAAAGTTTAATTGGACGTACACACTCGACAGCACAGATAGTGACAAATCACAGGTTGCCATAATACATCATAGTACAGTGGATAAATGGTCTTGCAATGTTACATGGGCACTCATGTAGAATAATTGTATAATGGACTGTCAGTAGCCAAGCACTCAGTATCGCCCATACATATATATCATCTGACTTCACTGACTGAGCACGTCAGCTTATAAACAATATTTCAGATGGCTTCTAAACCTAATCTCGTTTAGCGACGATTCTCCCACATAATGTTCAGCACATATTTTTCCATATAATAATATTGAACCGCTGATAAAGGGTTCTCATGTGTAGCAGTGATCTCTGGACTAAACAAGCGATAATACGGGCATCCCCTTTTCTCTTCTTGAAAGTCACTACATGTTTGGTTCCAAGATGGCTTCACTCGTGAGCTGTCACTCACGTTTGGATACAGATAATGAATCTGTCCTAAAGTTAGTCATTCATAAAACATTGCATTGCTCTGTAGATTCGTTTTATTTCAATATCTATTTTATAACGCAAGGGCAACAACTGCTTGAAATTTATAGTCACTTTTCTCGGTAAGCATTTGTCTTCTCGCGTTGGTATCGAATGCAGTTAAGTTTGAGCTGTGGTCATTTTGCGCTGGACTGCGCATGACTTGTCTTGCTTCTTGGTCGATCGGTTTCCGCCCACCACTAGTGGAGTGAGCGATTTGGAATGGCGAAAGAGATGCCTCGTTGAAGAGGGGATCTCCGCTATTTTTTTGTTCTGTCAGGAATGTGAGAGTCCTCTTATGGATATTTAGTTTATTCGAGATAATACCTCTAGTGTATTTGCACATGCCGGGAGGCATAATATTTCTGTGTATTTCCGGAAGGCAAGGTAAATTAACATTTTCATTAACTCTATCGATTTTTGGTCGTGAACGATTTCTGGTTCATAGCCTGTCTTCGAAAGTCGTCGTCACGAGATGTTTTCCTAGCTCACATGTCGCTGTATTGTACTGCATCGGTTGATGCAGGTTCCAAGGACCATTACTTGCTACTTTGTTAAATGAACTAGGTTTGAAAAACCTTTATTATCTAGAGGATATTTTTGAGGACATTATTTATACTTCGGCAGACGTGTCTGTCTTGCTGAAGTCAAACTAAGGAGAGTGAACTGATCTCATACATCTGGTTATCTCCTGGCTGTTATAGAAAGGGATGGAGTTTTTCACCTGACTACATTTACAGCACTTTGAAATATAACATGCATCTGACTCATCATTGTAATGCTGTCTACCGTCTATTGCTGTATTGAATGTTGCTGTGATAATGACTGTTTGATGTGTCTACATATTCGCGTAACCATTTTGTCACTGTGGCGTCCACAATAAATAATGAAGAAAAACGTCAACGGCTGTTACAAGAATCATTGACTTTATACGTCGTGAGTTTACTGACGTCCTATGTGGATTGCCCTGTTATTTTTGTATGAACATTGTTTTGACTGAACACATCTGCACACCACACAAAACCAGACATGCGGATACCATCCATCATCATATGGCATCACGCATCATTTGGTGGCCATAAGCTGGTTTGATTCTGGTACCAGCAAACACGGGGTCCCTTACCCACTTCATTTTCAACAAGAATTCATCAGCATCCTTCAAGAAATTAACATTCTTCAATACAGTCAACATCTTCAAAATTTTCAAAGTACTCGGCGTTGCCCGGTAAAAGTCAAAATTTCAACTTTTTGACGGAAACAAGAATTTGACAGTACCCGGCGTTGTTACATGTTGCCGGATAACTCGGACTGCTGTTATCTTTTACGCAAGTCAAGCAAGTTGCTGCTGTCAAGGTTCCAGTGCTGTCGTTTTTGTGAAGGTCAAGTGCCGGTTGAAACGGGTTGTTTTCTGAAGAAGGCCAAGTACCGATTTCCATCAACTTACTTTTGGATTAGAAGGTCAAGTGCCGAAACAACTCAACACACAGTATTTCAGAAGCTCTTGTACCATCGTGTTAGCAGTGGAAGCAGTTCAGATGTGCCATCATCGTTGGAGCTTCGCTCTTTAGGACGTTGATTGACATCCGTTTTTTCTGCTGTTCTACGATTGGAAGCCTATAAGTTAAGTGGCCTGTTTGTATGTAAACTGTGCCCTTATACTTCTGCTGAGTCTTCTGTGTATCATCTCATTCTATATGTTATATGTTTATATGTTATTCGTATATTTATATGTTTATATTTCAGCGGGTTCTCGGTTGGGTGGTGTCTCCGTTAGATTATGCCACGTCATAGAGGTCGTCTATTGTGAGCGTTTTCTGTAGGGTTTGCAAATTTCCAATACTGGAATTTGCTAAGCGACTTCTGTTGCTATTTATGTTAGCTGTGATGACATGTTTTAATATTGTTTTCGTTATTATTTCGCATTCTTTAGTTTTGTTTTGATTTGTTTGTATTTGTTAGCCTACTCTTGTCTATAATTTAGTTTCATACAACATTTTTGTTTATACACTGTGGTGTCATGTATTTTGTTTAATTCTATCGCAGATATCGTCACATTTTTTGTGATATTTCATTAATTTCTGCTTTATTTTTAGTTGATTTCTGCGAACGTTTTTGTATTGTTGCTGATCTTTGTTATTGTTTACATTGTTATTGTTTACATTGTTTGTATTGTTTACATTTTCAATGTTTACATTCTGCATGTGTTTACATAGTCATTGTTTACAGTTATAGTAATTAGTTAATGGGCTATGCTAATGCACTGTTACTACTACACTGATGATAAATGAATGATGAATAGTGTCGTGCACTATTGAATGAGAAGTGCACTTATGATCAAGAATTGATTGTTGATATTTCATATACAAGTTCTTTGATTGGAGACTTGTTTCCCACAGAGACTGGGATAATATAATGTGATGTGAATATACAAGTGCTTAATTAAGACTTGTTACACTTAGGTTTGAAATAAATTAGTTAATTATTTCAGGTTTTGGACTCATATGTTAGACAACATGTCTACATTTGAGCACTTTATTGAGCAGGGTAAATTGCTTGGGAAGACTGGTGATAAGTTAGAAGAATTTGCAACTGCTCGATATGATAAAGCAATGGAAGCTGAACAAAAGAAACTGCATATGGAAGCTGAACAAAAGAAACTGCAGATGCAGGTGGATGAAAAAAGATTCCAAATGGAAATGGAAAAACAAAAAAGGGAATCAGAAGCTGAGGAAAGAAAACTCCAGCTACAGCTAGAAGCTGAAAGACTTCAAAAAGAGGCTGAGAATAAAAGACTTGAAAAAGAGGCTGAAAATAAAAGACTTGAAAAAGAAGCTGAAAATAAAAGACTTGAAAAAGAGGCTGAAAATAAAAGACTTGAAAAAGAAGCTGAAAATGAAAGACTTCAAAAAGAGGCTCAGGCTGAGGAAAGAAGATTACAGAGAGAGTCTGATGAGAGGAAAGAGAAAGCAAAAATGGAACATGAAGAAAAGGTCTTAGCTTTAGAGTTGGAAAAATTGAAATTGACAAGCATGAGTAATGGTAATGATTCAAACAAGGGTTCATCTTCTGGTAAGGCTAATAATGATACTTTTAAGATTAAGTTACCAACATTTAGTCCTTCCAGTGATGACATAATGTTCTATCTGGACAGATTTGAACAAGCATGTACAGCTCATAACATAGACAAAGCAAAATATGTTTATCAGTTATCAGGGATACTGACAGGTAAAGCTCTAAGTATATTAAATATGGTGGATGAACCTGACAAGAACAATTATGAGGTTGTCAGGGCCGCTTTGTTAAAGAAATATCAGCTTAACGAAGACGGCTATCGTCTACAATTTAAAAACATGTTACCTGAAAATGGAGTTGAATTCTCCGAGTTTATTGCAAGAATACGCATTACTTTCTCACGATGGGTTGAACTATCTAAGACGGAAAAAACTTATGAAGGACTTATGGACTTAATACTTAGAGACAAAGTCATGTCGTCTGTCAATGAGTCTTTCCTTGCTTTCCTTCATGAACGTAAACCTAAAACAATAAAAGAAATGGAAGATTTCTGTTGCCAATACGTAACTGCGCACCCACACATAACCATGGGTAACTCTAAGGTGAAAGAAGGTTTACCAGTTGCTTCGGCAGCTCCGTATGGCCAAAACTTTGCTCGTAGATTCCAACAAAATTTTGATAGAAAGAGTAGCGGTAATTTCTGTCAAAATCATGGAAATCAATTTCATGGTGATTCTTCTTCGAAGAATTGGAGACAACCTGATAGTGGTCGTTACTATCACCCTAATAATTATAAGCATTTCAAAAGAGGATATGGTAATAGAGGTTATTCCTGCCGAAGACCTCAGAACCAAACAAATAGATGTTCGCATCAATGTGAACATGATAGTAATCGTGGAAACTGGAATTCGAACCAGGATAACAATTACAATAGAGACAATAATAACTGCAGAGATAATAATAACTTTGATAACTTCAGAGGTAATAATAGTCGGGGTAGATCTCAACACAAAAAAAAAGAGATATCAACAGGCTAATGCTGTACAACAGGAAACTGAGGGAGCCTGTAATCATGTTGTTGATAGTAAAAACTTTGACGCTGTCACTGGTTCTGCTTTTGACTTTGAGAGAGCAAACAAATGCCCCCAATGCAGTACTTTATTCGAACCGGGTACCATAACTACTTTGAGTTGTGGTCACCCACTTCCCGCTCTTCCTGCTGCTGTTGCGCATGACGGGAGGGGTTCTTTAATCCTACATAAGGGTCTTGTTAATGATACTCCGGTCTCACTACTTTTCGATTCCGGATGCACCACTATTGGTGTTAGACAATCGCTTGTAGATCCATCTTGTGCTACAGGAAGGGTTATTAAATGTGACACATTTGGCGGCACTCTAGAAAAATATCCTACTGCTGTAATTCGCATTGCCACTCCTTTCTTTACTGGAGATGTGCATGCTTGTCTCTTACCTAATCCTATTGCGGACCTTATTATTGGTCGTATTCACGGAGTTAGGGAGTGTACCCCACAGCAGATTGCTGCTTGGGAAGATAATAACATGCAAGCTACAAATGCAGTAGTTACAAGAGCACAAGCTCTACAAACACCCGAAACTTCACTGAATAGTGATAATGAAGTTGATAGCCAAGATAGTCACTTAGTGATTACTCGTGACTCTTTCATAAAATTGCAAGAAGAAGATCCTTCTTTAAAAAAATTCTTCGTTCTTGCGAAGAAAGGTGATCCGAATCAGGATACAAATAGAAAATCTTGGATTGCAATGAGAAACGGCGTACTTGTACGTATGGTACAAGATTCGACTACGTCGGCACATTCGCAAATTCTTGTTCCCAAGAGCATGAGAGTGCAAATATTGCAACATGCTCATGACTCGCAATGTGCTGGACATATGGGTTTTGCCGTACGAAGTCGAGAGTCCTTGCGGCTTTCTTTTGGCCTTTTGTCAATAAGGACATTCGTATTTACTGCCGATCATGCAAGGTATGTCAGGAGGTCAAATCTAGAGGACCACGACATGCTGCGCCTATCCAGGCTGCTGACATTCCTATTCGGCCGTTTCAGAAAATGGCCATAGATATTATTGGCCCTTTTAAGGTCAAGTCGGCCAGAGGACATCAGTTTATCCTTACATGTGTCGATATGTGCACACGTTGGCCAGAGGCTATTCCTCTTAAGAGCATATCTACTACAGATATCGCAGATGCTCTTTGGTTGATATTTTCTCGCTTGGGGTTCCCCAGAGAAATATTGTCAGACCATGGCACTCAACTCATATCTGACACTATGTCACAGGTAATGTCTACCTTACATATTGAACGATCTCTCAGTAGTATCTACCATCCTATGTCTAATGGGTTAGTTGAGCGTCTGAATAGAACGCTCAAGACTTTGCTTGGTAAGATAACTGAAGATCATCCTCAAGATTGGGACAGGGTTTTACCCGCGGCTCTCTTTGCCTATAGAGAAGTCCCTAATGAACACACAGGATTTTCTCCCTTCGAACTTGTCTTTGGCGCGCGTCCACGCGGCCCTATGTCTTTATTACACGATCTCATCACTGCCGATGATATTAGCGATGAAACTCAATCCTCATATGAGTATGTCATTGCTCTTAGACAAAAGATCATTGAGGCATGTAAGCTAGCAACTGCTTCATCAGAAATTGCTAAAGAGAAGGCAAGGCAGTTTGCTAACAAGAATAGATGTCTACGACAACTTTGTCCAGGTGACAAAGCATTCGTCCTACTCCCCAGTAGGGAAAATAGACTACTTATTGCATGGAAAGGTCCGTATGC
>JAMPIV010017238.1:0-33517 GCA_024509875.1 Oreohelix idahoensis | reverse complement strand
TGCTCAAAATGACTCTACTAGAAGCCTGAATGTGGTGTAGGTAGCTGTGAATGGGCCAAATAACAACAGATTTAACTTTTAGCCTACCAATATGTTACATTGCTTCACAAACTGTCCAGTATCTCTGGAATAATAATTCACTACAATTATGAACTGTACAAGTCAACCGACACGTGACCAACTGTTTATCCATTTACTTTTTGAAGTCATCTTTCACAGGATTCATCATCATCATTGTCACTATCATCATTCCCATTTCACTCCCTATTTAGATGCAAAGAGGCATATATGGAGTCATTTTTATATGCACAATGCTACAATATACAAATGTGGAAGTGAACTCTGTCTGTGAAGCTAATTACACGTAATGGACTATTTAAATCATCCATACACCTCCAGGGATTCCCCCTGTGGTGAAACATGTTGGGAACCCAGCATTGCACACTAAGCTTGGAGGAGTCACTTGATCCCCAGACGTGATTCTTTGACCTGGTTGACAGTGTGTAGGAAGATCTCACTATGAACCCAGTGATAGGTAGGGAGAGCTGAGAAGTGGCTCTGTGCATGATGTGTTAATTCCTTGGGCATGCCCAGAACCAGAGTACAGTATTTAAACCAACATTTAAATAAGACAAAAATGTCATGTTAGGTTGAGTATAGTCCAAGCTTATCTTTCACCTTCATCATTCTTCATCTCTCCAAGGAGCATAAGCCATCAACAAACTTGTACCAAGACTTTCTGTCATGTGCCATCAACAAACTTGTACCAAGACTTTCTGTCATGTGCCATCAACAAACTTGCACCAAGACTTCCTGTCATGTGCCATCAACAAAGTTGCACCAAGACTTCCTGTCATGTGCCATCAACAAACTTGCACCAAGACTTCCTGTCATGTGCCATCAACAAAGTTGCACCAAGACTTCCTGTCATGTGCCATCAACAAACTTGTACCAAGACTTCCTGTCATGTGCCATCAACAAACTTGTACCAAGACTTCCTGTCATGTGCCATCAACAAACTTGCACCAAGACTTCCTGTCATGTGCCATCAACAAACTTGCACCAAGACTTCCTGTCATGTGCCATCAACAAAGTTGTACCAAGATTTCATGTCATGTGCCATCAACAAACTTGTACCAAGACTTTCTGTCATGTGCCATCAACAAACTTGTACCAAGACTTTCTGTCATGTGCCATCAACAAACTTGTACCAAGACTTTCTGTCATGTGCCATCAACAAACTTGTACCAAGACTTTATGTCATGTGCCATCAACAAACTTGTACCAAGACTTTCTGTCATGTGCCATCAACAAACTTGCACCAAGACTTCCTGTCATGTGCCATCAACAAAGTTGTACCAAGACATCTTGTCATGTGCCATCAACAAACTTGTACCAAGACTTCCTGTCATGTGCCATCAACAAACTTGTACCAAGACTTCCTGTCATGTGCCATCAACAAACTTGTACCAAGACTTCCTGTCATGTGCCATCAACAAACTTGCACCAAGATTTCCTGTCATGTGCCATCAACAAAGTTGTACCAAGACTTCCTGTCACGTGCCATCAACAAACTTGTACCAAGACTTCCTGTCATGTGCCATCAACAAAGTTGTACCAAGACTTTCTGTCATGTGCCATCAACAAACTTGTACCAAGACTTTCTGTCATGTGCCATCAACAAACTTGTACCAAGACTTTCTGTCATGTGCCATCAACAAACTTGTACCAAGACTTTCTGTCATGTGCCATCAACAAACTTGTACCAAGACTTTCTGTCATGTGCCATCAACAAACTTGCACCAAGACTTCCTGTCATGTGCCATCAACAAAGTTGCACCAAGACTTCTTGTCATGTGCCATCAACAAACTTGTACCAAGACTTCCTGTCATGTGCCATCAACAAACTTGTACCAAGACTTCCTGTCATGTGCCATCAACAAACTTGCACCAAGATTTCCTGTCATGTGCCTTCAACAAAGTTGTACCAAGACTTCCTGTCATGTGCCATCAACAAACTTGTACCAAGACTTCCTGTCATGTGCCATCAACAAAGTTGTACCAAGACTTCCTGTCATGTGCCATCAACAAACTTGTACCAAGACTTCCTGTGATGTGCCATCAACAAACTTGTATTAAGACTTCCTGTCATGTGCCATCAACACACTTGTACCAAGACTTCCTGTCATGTGCCATCAACAAACTTGCACCAAGACTTCCTGTCATGTGCCATCAACAAAGTTGTACCAAGAGTTCCTGTCATGTGCCATCAACAAACTTGTACCAAGACTTCCTGTCATGTGCCATCAACAAACTTGTACCAAGACTTCCTGTCATGTGCCATCAACAAACTTGTACCAAGACTTCCTGTCACATGACATCTGCTCAAGGTCTTTTCATGTCTTCTTCATCCCCTTCATGTCTGGTCTCCAGTTCTCTTCTCCATGTGTTCCTTGGTCGACCTCTGACCTCTCTTACCCTGGGGATTCTAGAACAAGGACTGCCTTAAAATGCTATCAGCAGGTTTCCTCAACAGATGTCTTATCCATCACCAGCATCTTCTTCTCGTCTCTTGTTCCACTGGCACTTGTCTGGTTCTTGTTATCAGTTCCATATTAGTGATCTTGTCATACCACTTAAGCTGTTCTATGCAAACATCCATTTATGAAAATCTGTAGCTTTTTCATTGTTGTTTTTGTTGATCTATTGCATGGTTCTCAAACTTAGAGATCTTTTGTCATACAGGTATACATTTTTTTTTTTTTTTCATTAAAAATTTTGAATTTTGTTTTTCCAAGTTAAATTAAACTTGAAAATGTGTGCAAAATAAAAACATTCTCAAAATGTAGTATAATATCATTCTTTTTGGATTGAAAATGAAGAAAGACACTGGAGCAGCGGAGCATTTAAAATTTACTATGCTCCAGCTCTGGGCAAAATCCCACTGCTCTGCTCCAGCTCTGAGGCTCAGCTCCAAAACCTTGACCAAAATACTTTATATGTGCTCATGTAGTAATGTTATCTGTGGCATTTCATTTTACATCATGAGGATGTTTATGTCATGCACAACCCTCCTCAATTGTCTTTATGACATGCTTGGTAGAGTACAGTGGTCATACTCTTGGGCTGCATTATTGTGCCGTGGAAAATAGACAACCAGAATACATTTATTTACACATGTCATATAACAAAAAATGTCACATACAACAGGTCATCTGTCATATGAGTGTCATTTCTCAGGGTGAGTTCTTTACCATGGTTTGTTACTTTCTCTTTGAAATGTTGTTACTTTCTCTTTGAAACTATGTTGCTTTATCTTTGAAACTCTGTTACTTTATCTTTGAAACTGTTACTTTATCTTTGAAATTCTGTTACTTTATCTTTGAAATTCTGTTACTTTATCTTTGAAACTCTGTTACTTTATCTTCAAAGCTCTGTTACTTTATCTTTAAAACTCTGTTACTTTATCTTTGAAATTCTGTTACTTTATCTTTGAAACTCTCTTGCTTTATCTTTAAAACTGTTTGTTTTATCTTTGAAACTTTGTGACTATCTTTGAAATTATGTTACTTTATCTTTGAAACTCTGTTGCTTTATCTTTGAAACTGTGTTTTTTTATCTTTTAAACTTTGTTACTTTATCTTTGAAACTTTTTTTTTATCTTTGAAACTTTGTTACTTTATCTTTGAAACTCTGTTACTTTATATTTGAAACTCTGTTGCTTTATCTTTGAAACTCTGTTACTTTATCTTTGAAATTCTGTTACTTTATCTTTGAAACTATGTTGCTTTATCTTTGAAACTGTGTTTTTTTTTATTATCTTAGAAACTTTGTTACTTTATCTTTGAAACTCTGTTATTTTATCTTTGAAACTCTGTTACTTTATCTTTGAAACTCTGTTACTTTATCTTTGAAATTCTGTTACTTTATCATTGAAACTCTGTTGCTTTATCTTTGAAACTGTGTTTTTTTTATCTTAGAAACTTTGTTACTTTATCTTTGAAACTCTGTTGCTTTATCTTTGAAACTTTGTTACTTTATCTTTGAAACTCTGTTGCTTTATCTTTGAAACTTTGTTACTTTATCTTTGAAACTTTGTTACTTTATCTTTGAAACCCTGTTACTTTATCTTTGAAACTCTGTTGCTTTATCTTTGAAACTTTGTTACTTTATCTTTGAAACTTTGTTACTTTATCTTTGAAACCCTGTTACTTTATCTTTGAAACTCTGTTGCTTTATCTTTGAAAATTGATTGTTTGACACCTTAAATTTGTCTGTGACCATGTATTTTTGTGAGCTTCTGAATGTTATCAGTGAATACTTAGTTGTTGGTAGCAACATACTCGAGGCTACCTGTATCTCTTACTGTCAGGTGATGTTGTTGTTGCTAACTAGGGCTGCTGAGCTTATCACTTTTTGCAGCCAGTGCCAAGTTTAAGAATCCTTGACATTATCTTCACTGCAGATCTAAGTTTTTTTTCCTGTGGCTTTTCTGCCGTTCAGAAACTTGTTGAGTTGGAGTTGTGAGTTACAGTTTCTTTCTCTGGCATTCTGTCCTGGCCCGAGATGCATTTAAAGGATCTTCACATCTTGTTTCATGTCCAGGGGGAAAGGGGTGGCATTCGTTGCCGTCCATGGGGGCTCTCCAGATATGCAGGTCTGAAATTCTGGGCTTTCCCAAGGAATCATCACATCCAACACAGGGCCACCTCACAGCTACAACACCTGTTAACCATTCATTCAATCATTGTGACATCCAACACAGGACCACCTCACAGCTACAACACCTGTTAACCATTCATTCAATCATTGTGACATCCAACACAGGACCACCTCACAGCTACAACACCTGTTAACCATTCATTCAATCATTGTGACATCCAACACAGGACCACCTCACAGCTACAACACCTGTTAACCATTCATTCAATCATTGTGACATCCAACACAGGACCACTTCACAGCTACAACACCTGTTAACCATTCATTCAATCATTGTGACATCCAACACAGGACCACCTCACAGCTACAACACCTGTTAACCATTCATTCAATCATTGTGACATCCAACACAGGACCACCTCACAGCTACAACACCTGTTAACCATTCATTCAATCATTGTGACATCCAACACAGGACCACCTCACAGCTACAACACCTGTTAACCATTCATTCAATCATTGTGACATCCAACACAGGGCCACCTCACAGCTACAACACCTGTTAACCATTCATTCAATCATTGTGACATCCAACACAGGACCACCTCACAGCTACAACACCTGTTAACCATTCATTCAATCATTGTGACATCCAACACAGGGCCACCTCACAGCTACAACACCTGTTAACCATTCATTCAATCATTGTGACATCCAACACAGGACCACCTCACAGCTACAACACCTGTTAACCATTCATTCAATCATTGTGACATCCAACACAGGGCCACCTCACAGCTACAACACCTGTTAACCATTCATTCAATCATTGTGACATCCAACACAGGACCACCTCACAGCTACAACACCTGTTAACCATTCATTCAATCATTGTGAGATCCTCCTGTTCATGGCCAACCATCTAAAATCTGGAGTTAAGTTTGGGGTTCAAATGATCCCCCCATGCTTAGTGTGCAATGCTGGGTTCTCATCAAGTTTCACCACAGGGGGAATCGTGGCTAGTCAAACCCTGAAGTTAAACCCAGGAACTCAAAGTTTGCCTGTTTCCAGGATGCACCACGAAGTGGTGCTTCATTGTCTTGATTAGAGATCCAACCCTGGAATTCAAGCAGGAGCAGTGTACGCTGAGAGGTAGATCTGACTCTGGAATGAATACATGCAAGAGTATCATACATTCAGAGATAGGACCTTCACTGTGATATATCACATACTATTTGTTACTGCTGTTACTTGATAGGACCTTCACTGTGATATATCAATGTCCTCCTTTTTTGCATTGAACAATAGGGTAACCCTAACGTATTGCAGTGTTAGGGTCACTGTCTATAGTTTCTAGAACCTGTCTTGAGTACTGTTTGCTTGGTGTCACTTGTTAGTGTGCTATCTGTAAGTGCGGTTTTTATTGTGACTTAGTATTGGTCACGGTTCCAACTTGACAATGTGTCACAGGGCCGTCAGTCAGTTTGATCATGACACCCAACCGCCATGTATGGCAGGCTGGTCACCCTTGCGCTTGTAATGTGAGATACCTTGACTTCTTGTTAATAATTTGACCCAGGTTCTATTAAAACTCATGATTAAACCACACTGTATTCTTCTTCTTTCTTTGATCCTTAGCCGCTGACCGTCAAAGCAGTCAGTGACCATCATGCCTAGTGGCGTCTTGTAGGGCAACAACAAATTGATTCCACTTTGCTCGGTCGGTGGCCATCCTTCGTACAGTGCCCCAACTCTGGTTCATTCTTTGCATCACAGCCTCCACAGTCCTCTGCCAGGTTGTCTTGTATCCTGTTTTGCGGTCAGGACATCCGTTTTCATGTCAGTGGCTTCCTTTCGGCTTTCACCACCGACAGTCATACGAGCCACAGACTCCGAATGTCCATCCCGCAGCAAAGTTTGTTCATTTATTGTTGTTTCCGTAACTTCATTGTTTTTTTACACAGACAGGGGTGTCAGCCCTATGCTAAAACCCCCAACCAGGAGGACCAGGGTACCAGCTTTTGTCTGACCCCTACCCACACAGACCAGTCCAGCTTGGTTGAACCTACCAGGAGTAAAACTCCCACTGGCATAGCTCTGGGGATTGTCAGGGTACGCAAGCTACAAGGTACCATTGATGGCAGAAACCACACTGTATGCCAGCTGTAATTACTGTGTTATCTAGGAACTAAATCACAGTCATCCACTGACTCTCCTGTGGGCTCTTCTAAATAATTAACAATCCTTGATCCAAGTTACAACTTTATTAAACAGAGTTTAAAACTTTATTAAACAGAGTTTAAAACTATCACACAGAATAAAGCATGTATTAATTATTCAGTGGTAGCTGTTGCGAGTTTGTGACAGGCATGTAATGGTAGCTGTTTTGAGTTTGTGACAGGCATATAGTGGTAGCTGTTGTGAGTTTGTGACAGGCATGTAGTGGTAGCTGTTGCGAGTTTGTCACAGGCATGTAGTTGTAGCTGTTGTGACAGGCATGTAGTGGTAGCTGTTGTGACAGGCATGCAGTGGTAGCTGTTGTGACAGGCATGTAGTGGTAGCTGTTGTGACAGGCATGCATGGTAGCTGTTGTGATAGGCATGCCGTGGTAGCTATTGTGACAATCATGCAGTTGTAGCTGTTGTGACAGGCATGTAGTGGTAGAAGTTGTGACAGGCATGTAGTGGTAGCTGTTGTGACAGGCATGTAGTGATAGCTGTTGTGACCAGCATGCAGTGGTAGCTGTTGTGACCGGCATGCAGTGGTAGCTGTTGTGACAGGCATGCAGTGGTAGCTGTTGCGACAGGCATGTAGTGGTAGCTGTTGCGACAGGCATGTAGTGGTAGCAGTTGTGACAGATATGTAGTGGTAGCTGGTGTGACAGGCATGTAGTGGTAGCTGTTGTGACAGGCATGTAGTGGTAGCTGTTGTGACAGGCATGTAGTGGTAGCTGGTGTGACAGGCATGAAGTGGTAGCTGGTGTGACAGGCATGTAGTGGTAGCTGTTGTGACAGGCATGTAGTGATAGCTGTTGTGACAGGCATGTAGTGGTAGCTATTGTGACAGGCATGTAGTGGTAGCTGTTATGACAGGCATGTAGTGGTAGCTGTTGTGAACTTCTTTGTTTGGTTTGAAGGATCATCTTCCTTGCACCAGGACTACTCCATCAGTGCTCTGATCTCCTCCCTTACATTACACAAGGAGGATCTCAGCACAGTGCACAGACTCCGTAGCAATGGCGAGAATACCAATTTGTGTAGATAGGAATCACATTCTGTAAATTATTCTGTTTTGGGCAGATTTCTGTTTTTTTTTTAAATTTTTGCCAGGGCAGCGGCCTAATAGGCCTACTCTTTACAGTTTGCAACTGCCGTGGGATTTTTAACATGCGAAACTTGCACATGGGACTTCATATTTTTTCTCCCTTATGGACTTGTACTTTCTTTCACTGTAGACACACTCATCAGTATTGTCACAGGCATGTAAGAGGCATCTAGTGGTATGTGTAATGGACTTGTTTTTTTATTTTACTGTAGACCCGCTCTACTACCTGTGACGAGACATCTAGTGGTATTTGTAGTGGATTTATACTTTATTTTACTGTAGACCCACTCATCTGATCCACAGGAAACGTACAGGACATTTAACTGCAATAAAAGAACAAAACTTGGGGTACAGTCCCAAAAACTGGCTGTACCGGTAATGTATTCATGACAATGTGTACAAGTCCTGGCTATTTTCTGATACAGTCTTAACATTGATCACACAGATCTAACCACTGATCTAACCACTGATATTAAACAATTGGCAGGGAACTTTTGACAGACTCTCCGTTAAAATTTCATTCCATATTCACTGTGCATGTCCCAGAATGTCCCTTGCAACACTGAAGTGTCCTGTACTAGTTCAAATTTTTATCTGCCCCCAAATATCTTGCTACATTCTAGGTCCAGCTCACCACCAGCACTCCTTGCATGAGCTCAACTGAATCTTGCTGTTTTGTCATAACAGCCCACATAAACATGAAACAAATATTAACTCTCAACAAGTCTTGAATACATTATGGGAAAAAAATGTAATTAAAAAAACAATACTTTTGACAGCAACAAGAAATATTTAGTTGTAGTAGCAGTACAAGCAAATTAAGCCATGACATTAACAATAAATTCAAATCTACCCACATGACTCATAGCCAATATACGGAAATAGATCTGAATGATGTCTTTACGTTTTAATTTGAAAGGTCCAAATTAGGTGAATGTTTTCAGCTTTAGAGTTAACTCTAAATGACCTGAAGTAGGTTATGAAATACGAGTTGATTGCAACAATAACTTTTATTACAGAATAAACTATTAATATAAGAGTGATTGTATGATTGCAACAATAACTATTAATATAAGAGTGATTGTATGATTGCAACAAAAAATATTACTATAAGAGTGATTGTATGATTGGAACAATAACTATTAATATAAGAGTGATTGTATGATTGCAACAATAACTATTAATATAAGAGTGATTGTATGATTGCAACAATAACTATTAATATAAGAGTGTATGATTGCAACAATAACTATTAATATAAGAGTGATTGTATGAGGAGGCAGGCGACCTTCTGTCTTGACTGACTGTGTGTGGTCCACCACTTTGTGTGGGGACCTCCCAGTAAAGATAAATAAACAGACAGACTGCTGTGCTCGTTCCAGATTTTGCTCCTTTCCTCAGACCTTCGGGTCTTGAGTGTTCCTTTATAAATGCCTTTATGCAGATGAGGAAGGACATCCCTCGAAACGTTCAGGTATATGAGGCTCTGTCCATTCTGGCTGGAATGACGTCTCGACAGTTTGGTGGTTTTATAGCGATTACGAGTACACATGAGGGCAAGTTCGGGCACAATGGGCTAATCACCTGTTTGCCAGTCACTTAGATTACACGTTTCACCTAGGGGCCTTCTGCTCCTTGGGTCCTCTACACCTCGTTTTACGGTGTAGAAGAGGTTCCGATATTGAGATGAGATGAGTGATTGTATGATTGCAACAATAACTATTAAATAAGAGTGATTGTATGATTGCAACAATAACTATTAATATAAGAGTGATTGTATGATTGCAACAATAACTATTAATATAAAAATGATTGTATGATTGTAATTTCACTGACGTAGCATCATTTCCTGTTTGGCTCCCTATGAAGCGTGTAGCTGGTCTCCCCTTACAGGAAGTTGACATCCCAGCATGCATGTGCTTTTACAGTTATAGATTCTGTAGCAGCTTGTGTTACATGATGATGTAGGCAGCTTGTGTTACATGATGATGTAGGCAGCTTGTGTTACATGATGATGTAGGCAGCTTGTCTTACATGATGATGTAGGCAGCTTGTGTTACATGATGATGTAGGCAGCTTGTGTTACATGATGATGTAGGCAGCTTGTCTTACATGATGATGTAGGCAGCTTGTGTTACATGATGATGTAGGCAGCTTGTGTTACATGATGATGTAGGCAGCTTGTGTTACATGATGATGTAGGCAGCTTGTCTTACATGATGATGTAGGCAGCTTGTGTTACATGATGATGTAGGCAGCTTGTGTTACATGATGATGTAGGCAGCTTGTGTTACATGATGATGTAGGCAGCTTGTGTTACATGATGATGTAGGCAGCTTGTCTTACATGATGATGTAGGCAGCTTGTGTTACATGATGATGTAGGCAGCTTGTGTTACATGATGATGTAGGCAGCTTGTGTTACATGATGATGTAGGCAGCTTGTCTTACATGATGATGTAGGCAGCTTGTCTTACATGATGATGTAGGCAGCTTGTGTTACATGATGATGTAGGCAGCTTGTGTTACATGATGATGTAGGCAGCTTGTGTTACATGATGATGTAGGCAGCTTGTCTTACATGATGATGTAGGCAGCTTGTCTGAACAAACGAACAAACGAACGAACTTTATTTCCGAAGGGTAAAGAATTGGGCGCGCAGGCCCGTCTAACATTCTGCCCTTCCACTCTCATTTATCTTGCATACTATATCCTTTCATTCCCACATGATGCTTTAAGCATTAATTTAAAGGCATGCAACATTATAAAGTTACCATAACAGCATTCATTTACATTATGCAATCATAATTTTTAAAAATGAGTAGGTTTTTTTTTTTTTTTTTTTTTTTTGAAACAAGCTAGACTAGAAATTGGGGAAAAAAAATAATAATAAAATAAAATAAATAAAACAATAAATAAAAATAAATCAATTCTGTATGCCGACACTCACTCATGCGGTCAATCCGTCTACAATTAATCTGTATTTTTGAATGTATCATCAATCATCAATACAAAAATTATATAAACACATTCTCGCTTATGTCCATACATTCTTGGTGGAAAATTAAATAATAATAATAACACTTTCTTACGCACTTCTGTGGCAGGAAAAGTCTTTGAGCAGTAAAAAAAAAAAAAATAATAAAACAAAAAAATTCACATTTCTAAAGTGCAGTGGTATGCGGGTACATTCTCACGACTCACATTTCTAAAGTACAGTATTATGTGGATGCATTCACACATACAGTACATTATATAATAATATTTTTAAGTGAATATAATAATGATATTACATGGATATAAAACAAATTATTCACACACAAAAACAAGCGGAAGAGGAAAAGAAATGTTGACCCTGGATGAGATGTTGACAGGCAAATGCTGTTTCTATGGGGGTAGATAATCAGTGTTGAGGAAGTGTTTGAAAAGTGTTTTGTTAAAAGAATATTGCGTAGGTAGGCTTTTTAGGTGGTGTGGAAGGCTGTTCCATAAGTAGGCACCATAGTAGGCTAGACTCTTTTTGAACAGGTCGATCCTAGGTTTGGGCAGACGTAAATGATGTAATTGTTGTCCCTCCCTTCTACTGGTTTGAAACAATGATCTTAGGTACGACGGGGCATTGTTAGATAGAATTGTGTGAGACAGCTTGGCTTTGTTGTAGAGAAGACGTTTTTTTTAGCGACAGTATTTTGGGTTCTTTTCCTGTCCTTGTGTGTGGTGTCGTGCGATTATCGATGATCAGACGCACTGCTCTCTTTTGCAGGGAGTGCAGTCTCTTCGAGGTGGAAGCAGGGCAACAATCCCATAGTGCAGAACAGTAATCTAGATGTGTCTGTATATGTGAGGTGTAGAACAATAGTCTAGTGTCTGCGTCTAAGAAGTGTTTCATTTTGGCTAGCTGGTACGTCTTTTGTGCTAAATGTGTGGTTAAATTCCGTACATGGGAGTTCCACGTTAAGTGCTGGTCAGTCGTGATCCCTAGAACTTTGTGTTCTGTTACATGTTCAGTTTGTATTGATTTTGCGTGTAGCTGTAGCGATCTTTTGGTGCAGCTTAGGAGTTTCTGTCTGGTGGTAATCAACATAGTGATATGAGCAAATATCATATCATGTCGATCACTTCCTGATATATATTGTTTACACACGGTATCCCGTGGTTGCAGGAAGTGACGTCGTGTCTGCTGCTCTGAATTAACAGCAGACAGCATTTCTGATCTGGGACAAGCTAGCGTCTCGAACCGGCATTCTGCTTGTGTCGTTTGACCAGTGAGCAAGGAATGTGTCCAGTAGGACCCGCTTGTAAAATGTGTTAATTGCCTTTGGGCATTTTTATATGTCACCTGCAAGATAGATTACCATCACTGCTTTATGCTTTCACTAACAGTATAATGTTAGATTAGTCTTAGCAGTGTATATGGAATTCTTGTGCACGTAAGTTGACTGTCCGATTAAAACTGAGAGGAGCAAAACCCAAGGACAGTCGAGACATGTGCTAGTAAAAGCTAAGATGTCGTAGGATACTCAACTGGAGTAATATGTATATTAAATGGATGTGAATTGTGCCAAGAAGTTGGGCCTTGTTATTGAGTACCTGAGGTGCGGGCCAGGGAGATTGTGTGTAACTGGCCAAACCAATATATAAATATTATAATTCATGTAATGGAATATGTAAGGACAACTCTGGAAGGTGCTCAGCAGGCCATTGTATTAAAGAGTGTCAAGCCTGAAGTCTAATGCACTCTTACCACAGGACGTCGCGAGGACGGTTCCTAAAAGAATAAACATTCTAGAATTTACCCGCACCAGCTTCTGGGGGCCAAAGCCATTGGATGCCTAACAGCGCCTAACGAATCGGGGACTACTTTATCAAAATGGCGGCACGCATCGTCTGCCAGACTGTTTTAACAAATGGAAGGGATTTCCATCATTATAAATGTGCCTCAAGTTGTCACTAAGTTATTAAAGTGACCTATTATTACACAGAAGTCATAGGAACTGACTATCTTCATTCAAGAAGCATGTTTATATCAAAAATCATGGACCATATCGATGTCCTTCGATGTCAGCATGTAGCCATTCTAAGCCTAACCAGAGACTAGGCTTCAATCATCGCTACCTCCTTTGCTTGTTGAAGTCTCAAGAAGGAGTGTTTTCTCGGCAACAGATAAGTCTATTTATTGTTACATGCAGCCTGGCTGTAGATATAATCTGTTTGCCTGATCTCTGACTTCGCCATATATGTGTTTTCATTACGTGTTTTTGATTTTGTAACAAGCGGGCTGGTTGGAAGGGACTTGGTTTGTGCATTCAATACCGCGAAAGCTAGGTCGAATGAGCAGGCAGTATCTGTGTGATTCAGATAGAGGACCCAGCATACTCTGCTGGTTGTAAAAAAGTTTGCCTCTATTGAATTTAACAGATCCATTTTTGTTAGCTGTGTAGTCATGTTTATCTATTGTTTGTTCTCATAAGTACTGTCATTGTTATATTTTATTTAGTTTGTTGCATTATTGTTTGTAATATTGTCTAGCCTCATCTCACTATCATTTATTTCATAGATGTCATAATTATTGTGATATGCGTCTTGTCTTGTCTATGTGTAATAGAGCATTAGTTTAAATTAATTAGTATATATTTTATAGTTATTCCTTTGTTTCCCATTTGTATTTCTTTTAGTTGCTCTAACCCTGTCTTGCTGTTCTTACTTGTTGTGGTTCTAATTTTTTCATTGCTCCATATTGTTTATCTGAATACATCTACTATTGCAATTATAAATTGATCTGAGATTGGTGGAGTGAATATTGAATATAGCTGACATATTCATATATAGAAAAGTTAATATATTGTGTATTATTGTGAAACACAAGAATAAGCAACCATGACTTCATTAAAGGATTTATTGAAGATTGGAAAGGAACTTAATTTGGAGGGTCCATCTTTGCAAGCTTATATTGATAAGGAAATAAACAGACAAGAAGAACTTCGCAAAGAGGAATTGGCTGAAAAAAGGAGACAAGAAGAGCTCCGTAAAGAAGAATTGGAGGAGAAAAGGAGATCAGAAGAGTTGGCTCTTGAAAGAGAAAAATTAGCCTATGCCAGATCTCAAGAAGAGATCAAATCTCAACATGCTCAAGCTATAAGATTAGCTGAGATTGAACTGGAAAAATTAAAATTACAACAACCACTGTTGCATCCTGGAGTAGGTGAAGATAAAAATAAAGATCATACTACTGCCATAAGGATTAATTTGCCAAAATTTAACGCATCCATAGATGACATTTCATGCTTCCTAAATAGGTTTGAAACTTATTGTGAAGAATATAAGATTGACAAATCTACATGGACATGTAGACTTATGAATTTATTGGTTGGTGAACAATTAACTGTAGTCTCCACTTTGGATGACCAGACTAGAAGAGATTATGAAGCTGTTAAGATCATTTTATTGCAGAGGTATCAATTGGATGATGAGGGCTATCGTCAGAAATTTCGATCTTTATACCCTGATTCTGGAAAAGATTTCACTGAATTTATTTCAGCTGTTAAATTAAATTTTTCTAGATGGATTGAACTATCCAAAACTGAAAAAACTTTTGAGGGTTTGTCAGATTTGATTCTAAGAGACAAGGTGTTGTCATCTATTAGTTCTGATTTTCTTGCGTTCCTGCAGGAAAGAAAACCAGAGAACCTGACTAAATTACAAACATTAGGACGTCAATATCAAGTTGCACATCCTAATAGAGTACTGAGCAAAAACAATGTAAGAGACTCATTACCAGCTGCATCGGCCAGATCATTCCAAGACAATGCACCTAGATATAGATCTAACAGCATAGATAGGAATCAAAGATTTAAACCATCACATAATTACAGTCAAAATAGAGGTAGATACAATTTTAACAAATACCAACCTCAAAGACATTGGAATTCATATCAAGAGGATAACTTTTATCCACAAACCTCATTTAAGTCCAATAACTGGCAAAGTAGAGGAGAATATAACTCAAAAACAAATAGAGGTCAGAAATCATTTTATAGAGGAAATGATCAAAATGCAAATAAAAGATCTTATCATAACAATACTTCCAGACAATCAAGAAACACTGAAAGTACCAATGCCATTGTTCATGATAATAATCAGAACCATAATGATATTGTAGCACATGCAAATTCATGCAGTGTAGACTTAGCAAATAGTGATAACTGCACTAATTGCAATTCTTTATTTCAGCCTCAAGGAGTGCCAAGATTATTATGCGGACACCCTCTCCCAGTCATGTCATCTTTTGAAAGTACTGGTTCATTGATCTTGAACAGAGGTTTTGTCAATAATAAGTTGGCATCTTTACTCAGGGACACGGGTGCAACCACCATTGGTGTGCGCAAGGCCTTGGTTGATAAGGTGGATTATACAGGAAAACAAGTGAAATGTATTACTTTTGGTGGAACTGTGGAATATTACCCCACAGCAGAGGTATTTTTGGACACACCTTATTTTACAGGACGAACACTAGTATGCTTCTTGGACAATCCAATTGCTGGAATTATTATGGGAAACATACCTAAATTGCATGAATGTACACAGGAAGATATTGAAATATGGGAAAGACAACACTTATTATATTCAAATGCTGTGACTACCAGAGCTCAGTCTCGCATGGACAATGATCATCACAAACCAGTCATTGATGTATTACCTGAAGATATAACGGAAGATATCACTTCAGAAGATGAAGTAGAAAAGGAAAATAATGATGATGATATAAGTCATTATCAACAGGAAAATAATGATGATATTAAGGTAATGAATGATGTGAATACTGATGATGACAATTTATTTCAGATGGAGCTCATTGATAAGGAAACCTTTATACAAAGACAGAAGGATGATATTTCCTTAAAAAATTATTTTCGTATTGCTCATTTGAATGATGTAATGATAGATGACTGTGCAAAACACTGGTATACTATCAAAAATGGGATTTTAGTAAGAAACTATCAATTTGCTAATTCCTTAAAGAAACAGATTATGGTACCAGCTTGTTTTCGACCATTCATTTTACGACATGCACATGACATTGAATGTGCAGGACACTTAGGTGTTGCTAGAACAAAACAAAGAGTTTTGTCATATTTCTTTTGGCCCGGAATTACGAAAGACGTCAAATTATTTTGTCGTACATGTACCGTATGCCAAAGTGTAGCAACCAGAAAACCAAAACATGATGCGCCCATTCAAGCATCTGATATTTCTTTGCGTCCCTTCGCAAAGATGGCCATTGACATTATTGGCCCTTTAAAGGTAACATCAGCCAGAGGTCATCAATATGTGTTGACCTGCATAGATATGTGCACACGCTGGCCAGAAGCAATTCCTTTAAAAACCATCACCACAGTAGATATTGCTGATGCATTATTTTTGATTTTCAGTAGAATAGGCTTTCCAGAAAACATTCTATCTGATAGAGGAACTCAGTTAGTTTCAGATGCTATGAAACAGGTTATGGATATGTTTGGGATTCAAAGATTCCTTAGTTCAATATACCATCCTCAGTCTTATGGGAAAATAGAAGTCCTCAACAGATCTTTAAAACAAATGCTACATAAGGTTACAATTAAATATCCTCAAAATTGGGATAGAGTCCTGCCGGCTATATTATTTGCTTATCGTGAGATAAAAAACGAACATACAGGCTTTAGTCCATTTGAATTAGTTTTTGGCGCCCGACCACGCGGCCCAATGTCTATACTAAAACAACTTTTAATTGGTGCTGAGATGAACAAAGAGGTTCAGACCTCATATCAGTATGTGGTCAATTTGAGGAAAAAAATAATAGACGCATGCCAGATAGCAGTAGGTTCATCTGAAAAGGCAAAGCTTAGGGCGAGGTTATTTATTAACCAAAACCGTAAATTACGCCAACTTTGGCCTGGTGATGAAGCTTACGTATTATTACCCAAGAGAGATAACAAATTATTAGTCTCATGGAGAGGACCTTACAGGATTGTGGAGAAACTGTCTGATGTTGATTATATTGTCTCAGTAGAAGGAAAAGAAAAAACTTTTCATATCAATATGTTACAGCAGTTTCATACACGTCCACCATATCTGAGACCAGTCTTCGAGGCTCTTGATCAATCTGTCTGTCGTCATTCTTCTTTGGCTGTCATACAAGAAGAAAATTCTGATTTGACTGATGGTAATGACTCACTATTAGTATTACCTAGTCTTCACTACTTGTCTACTGAAAGTTGGAGGGATGTTGATATATCACCAACTCTATCTTCTTCCCAGAAAGAACAGGTTACTTCTATCTTACGTTCTTTTACTGATGTCCTTACTGATGTCCCAGGACACACTGATATAATCGAACATGATATCATTCTGACTGACTTTCAACCCATTAAGTTGAAACCTTACCCTATTCCTATACATTTACAAGGGCAGGTTAAAGAGGAACTAGAACAGATGGTGAAATAAAATGTCATTTCTCCATCTCATTCCCCTTATAGTTTTCCTATGGTTTTAATCAGGAAAAAAGACAAATCTATACGTATATGCATAGATTTTAGACGTTTAAATTCGGTCACCATCCAAGACGCGGAACCAATGCCCGTGTTGGAATCTTTATTAGATAGACTAGCTACAGCTACATTTTTTTCAAAATTTGATCTATCTAAAGGCTATTTTCAAGTACCATTAACGGAACGATCCAAGCCTTATACTGCTTTCACAACTCCATTAGGACTCTTTCAGTTTAACTATATGTCTTTTGGTTTAGTTAACGCACCTGCGACCTTCGTTCGTATGATGAGACGACTCTTCTCTGACAGAGACGACCTTATTACTTACATTGACGACATTTGTCTGTTTCATCAATCATGGGATGAACATTTGAAGGGTATTCAATCCTTACTTACCACTCTACGTCGTCATAATCTATCTGCACGTCCATCTAAGACTAAAATTGGATTTCAGGAGATTTCATTTTTAGGTTATAAAGTAGGAGGAGGTTTTTTGAAAACAGACGATACTACTATCTCTAGGATTCTAAACCTTGATATGCCTAAGACCAAAAAACAGGTTAGAAGTATACTAGGGCTCCTAAACTTTTATCGTAAGTTTATCCCTAATTTTGCAGAGTATACGTCTGTGTTGTCATCACTGGTGAAGAAGGAGTCACCAAATAGGTTAATTTATAGCCATGATGTTAATGTTACTTTAAATAGATTAAAATGTCTGTTTTCCAAGTTGCCTATATTGAGATTGCCTGATCCATCTAAACATTTTACTCTGACAGTGGACGCTTCCAACACGTCAATTGGAGGTGTGCTTTTGCAAGAATGGAGGGGCTGCTTACATCCAACACTGTACGTTAGCAGGAAGCTAACGCCGACGGAGCAACGTTACTCGGTCATCGAGAGAGAGCTACTGGCTCTTGTATTCTGCTTCTCCAAACTGCAACGCTACCTACTTGGTGCAAGTTTCACTCTCGAGACGGACCAAAGAGCACTGTCTTACCTCAAAACAGCGAGATTCAAGAATGCTAAAGCAGCTCGTGCCTCACTGGCCCTTCAACCCTATAATTACCAGATTAAACCCATCGCAGGAAAGTTGAACGTCATGGCCGATGTGCTATCCAGATGCATGAAGCATCCGATATCGACAGTTGTATCCGCAAATGCTGCGTCAATCCAACTTTGATGCTCAATGATAACACTACTTCCTGTGGGACAACTCAGTAATTATTTCGCAAAGGTAGCATCATGAAATAAAGAACATAACTTCTTTTAACTCATATAGTGCATACTTCAAAGAGTACAGCCACATTGCTTCATCATGCACTTAAACAGTTTGAAAAACTAGAGACACTATGCCAAGCAACATGATGATGATGAATTTCTGTCCATCCAAAATCAAGATATATATTCAAGCGTTCGTCACATTATGTCTAATGCAATTGCTCAATAACAATACTTGGTTACTTCATGCACATTGTACAATGACTTTTTGGCAGTATAACAATCCAAGTCGGTGCAATTCAGATAATCTGCTACATTTCCAAGAAACTTTTTGCACTAATTAACTATCTCAAACATTGTGTTGATAGGGAAGTAACTAAAATTACTGACTACAAAGTTCAAAAAGGGACATAACCAACAAATGACATTTCATCACATAAGTATGAAATTCTCAGGTACAGAATGAACAATAGTATCTGTGCTGCATATGATATTGCATGGGAAACAAACATCGACAACCAACATAGATGGAAATTGGATTTTTCCTTCAATAAACTATGTCTTTCCAGCATAACATATCACTAAGGTGCAAACTAATGACTCACTGAAACTTTGGTTCTTTTAAATACTCCTACAGGAAGAACTGTGTTTGGTCTAACATGACCAGGTTTATTATCACGTGTGACATTGCATTGCTTCATTGGTCTATCATTATATCAAGTGAATTACAGTGGTGCTTCCACTTATTATAATTTATATCCTTCATATGTGTAGATATTAAGTAATATATCTTCATATGACATCTCACTAACATTGTCATTCACCACATGACATTGCATACATACAAATGTTAATAACTATTTTGACATATTGTCACAGTCACCACTTATATTTTAACTTGTCTGCCTCATATACTTTATTCTGTCTTTGATTGCTTATTACGCATTTCATTTGATAGATAGGTAGACTTACATACCGACACGACTTAGGGCGTTTGTTGACATGGTATGCTGTGTGAGTGCCATGACTGACATATTGACCTTTCTTATCTGTCTTCTAATGAATATAGTTACCTCACATTTGTGTCAAAAGAGCGTCTGCTAACGATAATGGATTTAGTTATCTTATTACTAAATACCACACCTTGTGTGTTAAATTGTCGATTATGGAGCATGCCTCTAGGTGCTATCATAATGATGACACTTGAGTATTTGGATATTGTCATATGGTTTCTCCAGTGACCTTGTAATATTGTACTATGAAAATAATGAAAAGTTCCTTTTCATTATTTTAATCCAGGGGGGGGGGGGGAGTAAATGATATGAGTAAATATCATATCATGTCGATCACTTCCTGATATATATTGTTTACACACGGTATCCCGTGGTTGCAGGAAGTGACGTCGTGTCTGCTGCTCTGAATTAACAGCAGACGGCATTTCTGATCTGGGACAAGCTAGCGTCTCGAACCGGCATTCTGCTTGTGTCGTTTGACCAGTGAGCAAGGAATGTGTCCAGTAGGACCCGCTTGTAAAATGTGTTAATTGCCTTTGGGCATTTTTATATGTCACCTGCAAGATAGATTACCATCACTGCTTTATGCTTTCACTAACAGTATAATGTCAGATTAGTCTTAGCAGTGTATATGGAATTCTTGTGCACGTAAGTTGACTGTCCGATTAAAACTGAGAGGAGCAAAACCCAAGGACAGTCGAGACATGTGCTAGTAAAAGCTAAGATGTCGTAGGATACTCAACTGGAGTAATATGTATATTAAATGGATGTGAATTGTGCCAAGAAGTTGGGCCTTGTTATTGAGTACCTGAGGTGCGGGCCAGGGAGATTGTGTGTAACTGGCCAAACCAATATATAAATATTATAATTCATGTAATGGAATATGTAAGGACAACCCTGGAAGGTGCTCAGCAGGCCATTGTATTAAAGAGTGTCAAGCCTGAAGTCTAATGCACTCTTACCACAGGACGTCGGGAGGACGGTTCCTAAAAGAATAAACATTCTAGAATTTACCCGCACCACATAGATTTCGTTTTTGTTGTGTTTACTGGCATACGATTCATATTAATCCATTTTGTTAGATTGTCTACATCGCTTTGAAGAGTCATTTCAAGTGCCACGCAGTCATTGTCACTAGTGTAGATAGTACAATCATCTGCAAAGAGGTCACAAGTTGAATATTTTAGATGTAGTGGCAGGTCGTTGATGAACATTGCGAAGAGTAGGGCCCAAGAATAGAGTCCTGCGGTACTCCTGTAACTACCTTCGAGAAATCTGATGCCGAGTTGTTGTGAAGCACTAACTGTTGTCAATCTGCCAGGAATGATTTGATGATGTTTAGTGGATTAGGGCCTATTCTGAGGGTTTCCAACTTTTGAACCAAGATAGTGTGGTCAATGTGGTGGATTTGGTGTTATTGATGTTATTATTTAATTTTATTTGTTTACCAAGTAAGGTCAGCTGTGTAGGTCTCTGAGTTTAGTAATTGATGGTTAAGAATTTCAGAGCACCTATCTGCTACCACCCTATGATCTCACTTGGCTCTATCTTTTTATTTATTATTTATGTGACTACGTCTAAGTGTCTAGGGTAATGAAGGTATAAAGTCTTCTTCTTCTTTTTTTTGATCCATAACTGCCAGCCGTCAAAGCAGTCAGCGGCCATCACGCCTGGTGGCGTCTTGTAGGGCAGCAACAAATTGATTCCACTTTGCTCGGTCGGCGGCCATCCTTCGTACAGTGCCCCAACTGTGGTTCATTCTTTGCATCTCGGCTTCCACAGTTCTCCGCCAAGTTGTTTTTGGTCGGCCTCTCTTTCGCTTTCCCTCGAGGGTCCATAGCATAGCTGTTCTTGCGATGGTATCAGGGTCCCTTCTGAGGACATGGCCAACCCAACTCCAGCGTCTGCCAGCTATGATGGTGTGCATGTCCTCCTGGTTACTCCGAATAAGTAGTTCTTGGTTGCTGATGGTGTTTCGCAAAAAGATTCGGAGAATTTTCCTTAGGCAGATTGTGTGGAAGGAGGACAGTTTCGACATTTCCTTCTCTGTTACTCTCCAACATTCCGCACCATAGAGAAGCACAGAAAGTACACAGCTCTCTTACAGTCTTAATTTGGTGTCTGTGCTGTACTGGGAAGACTTCCAAATGTTGTTGAGAACAGCAAAGGCTGTTCTCGCTTTATTCATTCTGTTGTTAATGTCCTTGCTTGTTCCGCCGTCAGGTGTTACTATGCTTCCTAGGTAAGTAAATGTGTCTGTCTGTTCTAACTTCTGGTTCCTTACTGTTATTGGCTCAGGATTGCCCACATTTAGTGTCATGACCTCTGTCTTCTTCAAATTGATGTTCAGGCCAACCTGCTGGCCATACTTATTCAGTCTATCTGTTTTGTCTTGAATGTATTGGTGTGAATGCACGAGTAGTGCAATGTCATCTGCATATTCCAAATCTTCCAGTGTAGAAAACGTTGTCCATCTAATTCCTCTTGGACTGCCCTCTGTTGTCTGGCGCATCACCCAATCTATGACTGTCAAAAATAATGTTGTTGATAAGGGGCATCCCTGTCATACTCCTGTTTTCACTTCGAAAGTGACATTACTCGATCCAACACTGCACGTAAAGTTAGAATAGAGGCTTTTTAAAATGGAAACAATGCGGCTGGGAATTCCATAAGCCCTCAGAATTTTCATAGGCTGTCCCTGTGTATGCTGTCGAAAGCCTTTTCAAAATCAACAAAGTTAATATACAGCTGTCTCTGCCATTCTGAGCACTGCTCTATAATGTTCCTGAGGGCAAATATATGATCTGCACATCTTCTGTTCTTTCTGAAGCCCGCTTGTTCTTTCCTCAGTTTATGGTCAACTGCTTTTGAAATTCTCTGGATGATTATCCTGCCTAGTATTTTGCTAGGAACTGAGAGGAGGGTAATTCCTCTCCAGTTGTTGCAGTCTGCAAGGTCGCCCTTCTTGGGCAATTTGACAATTGTTCCTTTAATCCACTCTATTGGTGTTGTCTCAGTTTCCTAGACTTGTGCAAATAGTTGTTCTAATAGTTCTGCTGCTAGTTCAGGGTCTGTCTTGAATAGCTCAGCATTCAGATTGTCGTGACCAAGAGCTTTTCCATTTTTAGCCCTTTGATAGCTGTGATAATTTCTTCTTTTCGTGGAATGTCTGTATTTACGTCTAAGTCACTTTCAGCCTCAGGAACATTCAGCTGAGTCTCTGGTGGTTCCTTATTCAGTGTTTCTCTGAAGTGCTCTGCCCATCTTGTTTCCTGCCCCTGTGCTGTGGTGATGAGATTTCCTTGCTTGTCTCTTACTAACGTTATGTTATTTGCACCTCGTTTCCCACTGATAGTTTTAGTTATTTTATAGACTGTGCTTTGTTCATTTCTCAGTGCTGCCTCTTCTGCCTGTCTTGCAAGGTCATCCAGAAATGTCCTTTTGTTAGCACGGGTTTGACGTTTTACTTCCTTGTCCAGCTGACTGTACTGTTCACTATATATTGCCTTTAACCTGGGAGACTTAGCTTCTGTTTTCTTTCTTTTCATTTCCCTTCTCTTCGCTATGGTGCTTAGTGTTTCTGGTGTTATCCAGTCTTGGCTCTTTCTTTCCTGGAATCCCAAGCATGACTTGCTGCTTTCTTTGTATATTGTTGAGATGGTGTTGAATTTCTGGTCGACATCGTCGGTCTCTGTTCTTTCCTGGCTTTTGGTAATCAGATATCGTCTCTTTACGTCGACCACGAACGCTTTTCTGGTGAGGTGGTCCTTAAGTTTCGTGATGTTATATCTTTTCTGTTTGACTGCAACTGGTCCAGCAGCTCTGAGTTTCACCTTCAGTCTTGCTACTACTAGGTGATGATCACTTCCCACATCTGCGCCTCTTCTTACTTTCACGTCTTGTAGTGCATGTCTCCATCTGCCATTGATCATTATGTGATTTATCTGGTTTTTGTCTCGTCCGTTTGGTGATTCCCATGTTAACTAGTGCCCTTCTTTGTGTTGAAAAAAGTGTTCCTCCAATGACCAGGTTGTTAATACTGCAGAAGCTTATTAATTTGTCCCCATTCTCATTTACTGTTCCACTGCCGCATTTCCCCATTACTCTTTCGTTATAATTATTGTGTGTTCCAACTTTCGCATTTAGGTCTCCCATTACTATAATAAGATCGTACCTGGGTACAGTTTCCATTTCTTGTTGTACCTGTTGATAGAACTCGTCCTTGATCACTTCATCGCTGTCATTTGTTGGTGCATAGCATTGTATAATTGTGGTGTTGGTGAATCTCCCTCTCAGTCTTGCTCTTATTAGTCTGTTGTTAATGGGTTTCCATTCCAGTAGAGACCTTTCCATTCCTTTCTTAAGGATAATGGCTACACCTTCGTTGTGCTGACCATCCTCTCTACCAGAATAAAGTACTGTTTCCCCTGTAGCTGTTTTTATTCTCCCCATCTCTGTCCATCTGCTCTCGCTTATTCCCAGGATATGTAGTTTGTAATTCCTCATCTCTGCTGTGATCTGTCTCAGCTTTCCTGCCTCATTCATAGTTCTGACATTCCAAAAACCAATTCTGGTTTCGTGTTTTGCGGTCTGGGCATCCGTTTTCATGCCAGTGGCTTCCTTTCGGCTTTCACCACTTTCAGTCATACGAGCCTGAGACTCCGGATGTCCTTCCCGCATCAAAGTATTTTCATTTATTGCTGTTTCCGTAACGTGTGTGATTTTTTTTTTACACAGACAGGGGTGTCGGCCCTGTGCTAAAACCCCCAACCTGGAGGACCAGGGTACCAGCTTTTGTCTGACCCCTACCTACGCAGACCAGTCCAGCATGGTTGAACCTACCAGGAGTAAAACTCCCACTAGCATAGCTCTGGGGATTGTCAGGGTACACAAGCTGCTATACCGCTACAAGGTATAGGTACCATTGATGGCAGAAAGTAGTGTAAGACAAATCAATACAAATACACTTTAATTCTAACACATAAATAGGACTGGGTCAATACAACAACCACATACAGACTAACACTCTATGATATATCTTATAGAAGTCTGTGGCAGAATGTTATGTACTAGATTATAATACAGTTTATTTGCCCTGAGTCAGAATTTTCTGAGTCAGGACCAACAACAAAATGAAATTTATGGTTTTATTTACATACAATTAAATAACACAATGGATCTTCTGTCCATATAAGGAACTATTACAATCTAATTATATTTAGGTATTTCTATAGACTACGTTAACACTGGTAACTAATGGTGAGGATGGGTGTTCTCATCATCCCCTTTCTTTTCTTTTTCTCTTGTGGAATGTTTGTTCAACAGTCTATTATTTTATGTTATTGTTAGTAAAATACGTGGATGAACTATTGAGTGCCAACACAAAGGCACTTATCTTTATGTTGTAAGTAGTTACGATGCTGACAATCTCCTATATTTCAAGGTTTGATTCGTGGCAGACAGCGTGTGCCAGCAAAGTTTCAATCGAATGACCAATCTGACTCAGTTTCTGGTGCAGTGTTGAAGACAGCGCGTTCCAGCAAAATGTTTAATTTCTCTCACGAAGATAAATACACCAGGGTTCTGGCACTAGCGTAGTACCAGAACAAAAACCCTGAAACAAGGTTATGATTCTTTATAACACATCTACAATATCATTCCACAAGTAATACATGATATAATTCAATGAAAAGAAAAGGGTCAGATCCCTCTGACTACCCCATTTCAACCATTTTCACCTGAGATAACAACTCATACCAGTGCTCCTATTCTTCTCCCTAATGGCTACAACGCCTCTGTCACTTCGACAATGATCCTCTCCCATAGAATAATGTGGGTTAGCCTTCCCACTGCTAACTGTGGAAGTCATTTTAAGTTACACAATTCATGCCAGTTGTATTGCGTGTGAGCAACCCCACAGGCCCTGCATAGGTCTGCTAGGGGACCCATGTACTTAGTCGCAAAACATTCCCAATAAAGCAGTATCTCATACACCAATTTTTTGTAATAACAAGGTTAATAAATTCGTTCTTACCACAATTCAATGAAAATATCACAAACATACGTTGACTGGCATCAGCATTAATATATCTTTAAGTTTAGCTTTGCCCCTGTCCAGACTGCCAAGGTTTTTTTATTTCACTCTTAGCACTGCTGTTCTCAACGCAGCTTTCAGATTAACAATTTGTATCAAATGGCGACAAGCCTGTGAAAGCTTTTTGCCAATATCACTTGACCGGCTCAATCACAGCGAGGGTCTAGCTATTCAATTCAAATTAAAAAACAAAACTCCAAACCTATTAGGAGTGAGTCTGTAAAATATATTTAGCTTTTGAGCCCACCAATAACCTCCTTCCTATCCTCCTATACTAACCAATCGGATTTGAATCACTCTAATGCCTCTTTTTTTAAACTTGCGTCACCAAAAAATGTTAAAAATAGAATGAGCAAAAACAACAGTCGTTCGTAGATATATAGTATTAGTTCAATATCTTGGGTAATAATTGGACTACTATGTATATTAAAACATATTATTGCTCAAGAGACACTAAGCTGTCCTTACATATGATTTGTATGGCCATATTCATTGTCGTTTAGATTTTCAGTTTTGTCACTGTTAATCGTCAATTATAACTTTTCCACAAGTCGGCCATCTTCCCGATTTCCTCTAGCATTTTTATTCAAATAAAACAACTTGTTTGGGTTACGTCAGAAATACACTACTAGGCATGAAATTAGAACTGACTGTGTGTGTGTATATACCTTCTGGCGTGTCCAACCGCGTCGATATATGCATGGAACAGTGTGTCGAGTGAAGAGGGGTTATGCAAGGCGGCGTTAATCTTTGCGTTAATACTTGCCGCAGTTTCGTGCCGCAGATCGGGAAATTGTCCGGATTGCTACAATTAGTGGCGTTAAAGTTAAAATATTACAATAATTCAGAGCAGCAGATTTCGTGCCGCAGATCGGTCAAAATGTTAATTGTAAGCGTGTTAGATTTTACGACGGGATCATTTTCTAAGCATTACCACAGCACAAAATTCAGCGCTCTACTGGCGTATAAAATGAAGAGAGGCATACACAACCGGGCGGGTTTATTTATTATTATAGGAGCAAAATTTTACTGAATTTAGCAATTATTTTCACAGATTTCGCTACACACCTCCCTTCCTAAAACATGCATTCATTGCAGGTTATAATCTGTGAGATAACTTAGCGCAAATGAAGTCTTACGCGTTTTTCTGATTTTCATAAGACCAGAGGTATAGATATATGTGCGAGGAGTGAATGCCGCACTTTGGATTAAAAAGACACGTCGTTTTCCCGTGTTAGAAGGAGGTCTATGGTAGGACCATTATATGTTATTGTTTGAAGGTGCGTTGTTGGCTTTCCCGCGCCAATAGGAGGTCTACGTAAGCGCGTTGTGATTTTCCCGCGCTGTGAAGTTCTGGAGGATCTTGGATGCGTGGTGGTTAGACCAGAGATAGAAATATATGTGCGAGGAGTGAATGCCGCACTTACATTGTATTACATTGTATACAGACCATATAGAGATTTATGTGCGAGGAGTGAATGCCGCACTTACATTGAATGCAGTTGTTACCAGTACGTAAGGATGACTGTACTACATATTCTAATTATGCAAGTATGTTGAATTATTGTTACTGATGTCCAGGACTAAGCTGTCGATATTATATGTATGGAACTGTGACCCAGACTTCTGTCAAGTTATTTCATTTGCGTGCGTACTGTCTTTTTTTTTTTTTTTTTTTTTTTCTTAACCAGCAGCACTTGGGCTTTCAGCCCTTCGGCCCAATGACATGTCATTGCGAGGCTGGGGAACCTGAGGACTTTCCTTCCAACCCGGTCAGGAGCTTCGCTCCTTCCCATCCACAGAGGGTTTATCACAGGAGCCGTTCAGTCTATTCAGTCAAATTTCCGGCCGTAAACATTTCTTCAAACGCCGACGCCCGGGTTTGAACCATGAACACCTGGTCGCCAGTACAACGCCGAAGCCATTACACCAGCGCGGCTCCCGTGCGTACTGTCTTAAGTGTCAGTCCAAGTTATACACCAAACATTTTACAGTAGGACGCTTACAAAAGTCAGTTTATGGTGTCTGTCATGTTGTACATTATGTCAGTTTATGGTGCCTGTCATGTCGTACATTATGTCAGTTTATGGTGTCTGTCATGTTTTACATTATGTCAGTTTATAGTGTCTGTCATGTTGTACATTATGTCAGTTTATGGTGTCTGTCATGTTGTACATTATGTCAGTTTATGGTGTCTGTCATGTTGTACATTATGTCAGTTTATGGTGTCTGTCATGTTGTACATTATGTCAGTTTATGGTGTCTGTCATGTTGTACATTATGTAAGTTTATGGTGTCTGTCATGTCGTACATTATGTAAGTTTATGGTGCCTGTCATGTCGTACATTATGTCAGTTTATGGTGCCTGTCATGTTGTACATTATGTCAGTTTATGGTGCCTGTCATGTTGTACATTATGTCAGTTTATGGTGCCTGTCATGTTGTACATTATGTCAGTTTATGGTGCCTGTCATGTCGTACATTATGTCAGTTTATGGTGCCTGTCATTCTGTACATTATGTCAGTTTATGGTGCCTGTCATGTCGTACATTATGTCAGTTTATGGTGTCTGTCATGTTGTACATTATGTCAGTTTATGGTGTCTGTCATGTTGTACATTATGTCAGTTTATGGTGTCTGTCATGTCGTACATTATGTCAGTTTATGGTGTCTGTCATGTTGTACATTATGTCAGTTTATGGTGTCTGTCATGTTGTACATTATGTCAGTTTATGGTGTCTGTCATGTTGTACATTATGTCAGTTTATGGTGTCTGTCATGTCGTACATTATGTCAGTTTATGGTGTCTGTCATGTTGTACATTATGTCAGTTTATAGTGTCTGTCATGTTGTACATTATGTCAGTTTATGGTGTCTGTCATGTTGTACATTATGTCAGTTTATGGTGTCTGTCATGTTGTACATTATGCCAGTTTATGGTGTCTGTCATGTTGTACATTATGTCAGTTTATGGTGTCTGTCATGTTGTACATTATGTCAGTTTATGGTGTCTGTCATGTCGTACATTATGTCAGTTTATGGTGTCTGTCATGTTGTACATTATGTCAGTTTATGGTGTCTGTCATGTTGTACATTATGTCAGTTTATGGTGTCTGTCATGTTGTACATTATGTCAGTTTATGGTGTCTGTCATGTCGTACATTATGTCAGTTTATGGTGTCTGTCATGTTGTACATTATGTCTGTTTATAGTGTCTGTCATGTTGTACATTATGTCAGTTTATAGTGTCTGTCATGTTGTACATTATGTCAGTTTATGGTGTCTGTCATGTTGTACATTATGCCAGTTTATGGTGTCTGTCATGTTGTACATTATGTCAGTTTATGGTACCTGTCATGTCATACATTATGTCAGTTTATGGTACCTGTCATGTCATACATTATGTCAGTTTATGGTGCCTGTCATGTCGTACATTATGTCAGTTTATGGTGTCTGTCATTTTGTACATTATGTCAGTTTATGGTGCCTTTCATGTCGTACATTATGTCAGTTTATGGTGTCTGTCATGTTGTACATTGTGTCAGTTTATAGTGTCTGTCATGTTGTACATTATGTCAGTTTATGGCGCCTGTCATGTCGTACATTCTGTCAGTTTATGGTGTCTGTCATGTTGTACATTCTGTCAGTTTATGGTGGCTGTCATGTCGTACATTATGTCAGTTTATTGTGTCTGTCATGTTGTAAATTATGTCAGTTTATGGTGCCTGTCATGTCGTACATTATGTCAGTTTATGGTGTCTGTCATGTTGTACATTATGTCAGTTTATGGTGTCTGTCATGTTGTACATTATGTCAGTTTATGGTGTCTGTCATGTTGTACATTATGTCAGTTTATGGTGTCTGTCATGTTGTACATTATGTCAGTTTATGGTGCCTGTCATGTCGTACATTATGTCAGTTTATGGTGTCTGTCATGTTGTACATTATGTCAGTTTATAGTGTCTGTCATATTGTACATTATGTCAGTTTATGGTGTCTGTCATGTTGTACATTCTGTCAGTTTATGGTGTCTATCATGTTGTACATTATGTCAGTTTATGGTGTCTGTCATGTTGTACATTATGTCAGTTTATGGTGGCTGTCATGTCGTACATTATGTCAGTTTATGGTGTCTGTCATGTTGTACATTCTGTCAGTTTATGGTGCCTGTCATGTCGTACATTATGTCAGTTTATGGCGCCTCTCATGTCGTACATTATGTCAGTTTATGGGGGCTGTCATGTCGTACATTATGTCAGTTTATGGTGTCTGTCATGTTGTACATTCTGTCAGTTTATGGTGCCTGTCATGTCATACATTATGTCAGTTTATGGTGTCATGTTGTACATTCTGTCAGTTTATAGTGTCTGTCATGTTGTACATTATGTCAGTTTATAGTGGCTGTCATGTCGTACATTATGTCAGTTTATGGTGTTTGTCATGTTGTACATTCTGTCAGTTTATAGTGTCTGTCATGCTGTCTAATGTCAGCTTGAAGCATATATTTCATTTCTTCATTGTGATGCACTTCCAGACATCTATATGCTTCTTCTCTTTCTTGTTGGTTGCACATTCTGATTTCAGATTTAAAATGTTTAAGGAAAGTAGTGGTCACGCCTGAGGTTGATGGTATATCCAATGGTCACGCCTGAGGTTGATGGTATCTCCAGTGGTCACGCATGAGGTTGATGGTATCTCCAGTGGTCACGCCTGAGGTTTGTGGTATCTCCAGTGGTCAAGCCTGAGGTTGGTGGTATCTCCAGTGGTCACGCCTGAGGTTGGTGTTATCTCCAGTGGTCACCCCTGAGGTTGGTGGTATATCAATTGGTCACGTCCTGAAGTTGGTGATATCTCCAGTGGTCACACCTGAGGTTGGTGGTATCTCCAGTGGTCACGCCTGAGGTTGGTGGTATCTCCATTGGTCACGCCTGAGGTTGGTGGTATCTCCAGTGGTCACGACTGAGGTTGGTGGTATCTCCAGTGGTCACGCCTGTGGTTGGTGGTATCTCCAGTGGTCAGGCCTGAGGTTGATGGTATCTCCAGTGGTCACGCCTGAGGTTGGTGGTATCTCCAGTGGACACGCTTGAGGTTGGTGGTATCTCCAGTGGTCACGCCTGAGTTTGATGGTATCTCCAGTGGTCACGCCTGACGTTGGTGGTATCTCCAGTGGTCACGCTTGAGGTTGGTGGTATCTCCAGTGGTCACGCCTGAGGCTGATGGTATCTCCAGTGGTCACGCCTGAGCTTGGTGGTATCTCCAGTGGTCACGCCTGAAGTTGGTGGTATCTCCAGTGGTCACGTCTGAGGTTGGTGGTATCTCCAGTGGTCACGCCTGAGGTTGATGGTATCTCCAGTGATCACGCCTGAGGTTCATGGTATCTCCAGTGGTCACGCCTGAGGTTGGTGGTATCTCCAGTGGTCACGCCTGAGGTTGATGGTATCTCCATTGGTAACACCTGAGGTTGGTGGTATCTCCAGTGGTCAAGCCTGAGGTTGGTGGTATCTCCAGTGGTCACGCCTGAGGTTGGTGGTATCTCCAGTGGTCACGCCTGAGGTTGGTCGTATCTCCAGTGGTCACGCCTGAGGTTGGTCGTATCTCCAGTTCTCACGCCTGAGGTTGGTGGTATCTCAAGTGGTCACGCCTGTGGTTGGTGGTATCTCCAGTGGTCACGCCTGAGGTTGGTGGTATCTCCAGTGGTCACGCCTGAGCTTGGTGGTATCTCCAGTGGTCACGCCTGAAGTTGGTGGTATCTCCAGTGGTCACGCCTGAAGTTGGTGGTATCTCCAGTGGTCACGCCTGAGGTTGGTGGTATCTCCAGTGGTCACGCCTGAGGTTGGTGGTATCTCCAGTGGTCACGCCTGAGGTTGGTGGTATCTCCAGTGGTCACGCCTGAGGTTGGTGGTATCTCCAGTGGTTACGCCTGAGATTGGTGGTATCTCCATACTGCATGTCTAGGAATGGTATGCTCTGTATAGTTATTGTTAAAACTTGTGATAAATGTAAACACATATAGGAACGTTGATAAACTTAGCCCTGCTCTGTAGATAGCTTTTGTTGTAATAGAGCTATGATAAACTTACAACAGCACAACGATTCGCGTGCATTAGCTTAGACGCGCATCGAGCACTTAATTCATTTCACAGGTTCGACAAAAACTTGTTGGTCTATGAAACTGATCTTGAAGAGATGTGCAAAGAGGATTAAGTTCAAACATTAAATGTTTCAATGTCGTGCTCGTCTTAACCCACTTTAGATTTCATTGTCGGTTATGCTAAATATAGAACAACAAATACGTCACTACTGCGCTACAGGGACTTGGAATTACCCATTATTATGTCAGTAAACCTTCCTTCATCAGGCCCAGAAACATATCAGTTTCCAGAATGTTAATTTACGAGCCTGTAAACTGGACGATATGATAGGTACAGAGACGCTGATTGGTCAGTATTTTAATGTGTATATTATAGTACACACACACTTACAGGCACGTAAGTACACAAAAATACGCAGACGCACATTCAATACACACACCCTCCTGGAATTACACATGCAGACAAACGTGCTCACGTACAGACACACACACATATGCAGACAAATGCGTTCATGTATCACACACATATAGACAAATGCGCTCATGTATAGACACACGTGCGGACAAACGCGGTTACATATAGACACACACATGCAGACAAGCGCGCTCATGTATAGATACACATGCAGACAAGCGCGCTCACGTATAATCGTGATCATATGTACACTAAAATGAATGGAATCCCAAACATTCACACACTCAAATATACACTCACACATGTGGTGGTGGGAGGAATGAATATAGTCCCGAACATTTACACACTAAAATATATACTCATGCATGTGGTGGTGGGATGAAATAATGGAGTCCCGAACATTCACACACTAAAATATACACTCACACATGTGGTGGGATGAATGAATGTAGTCCTGACATTCACTCACTAAAATTATAACTTTCATTTGTGTTGGTGGGATGAGATGAATGGAGTCTGACCTTCACTCTCTAAAAATCCATCACACAGTTATGGTGGGATGAATTGAATTTAGTCTCGAAAATTCACACATCAAATCCATCACGGGTGTGGTGGTGGGCTGAATAAATGTAGCCATGAACATTCACCACACTAAACTATACCCTCCACACATGAGGTGGTGGGAAGAATGAATGTAGTCCCGAAACTTCACACACTAAAATATACACTCGCATGTGGTGGTGGATGAAATAAAGGAGTCCGAAATTCACACACTCAAATTTACACTACAATGTTATGTGGGATGAAATAATGGAGTCGAACATTCACACATAAAATATACAATCACACATGAGGTAGTGGGACGAATGCAGTTTAGTTCCCGAACATTCACCACTAAAATATACACTCCCACATGTGGTGGTGATGAGAAATAATGGAGTCCCTAAATTCACCCACACTCCGCTATTTACCATCACACAAGTGGTGGTGGGATGAATGACAGTAGTCCGGCGGACCATTCACACATCACAATATCCAATCCCACATGTGGTATGTGGTGAATAATGGAGTCCCGTCGAACATTCACACCCTAAATATACCTCCACAGTGGTGAGGGATAAATAAATGTAGCCGAACATTCACACACTCAAAAATACACTAACATGGTGGTGGTGGA